>JAUUDW010490515.1:0-19938 GCA_032361385.1 Panulirus guttatus | reverse complement strand
TCTGTGGTGTATCGGTTAGCGTTCCTGACCACGACGCGTTCACGGGCGGCTCAGGGTCGAGCGCATGGTAGGTTCCAGTCCCGGTTACGGCAGTCGGTCCACAGCCAACCCAGCCATGCCAGGCCTGACGTATACTTACCGAAAGGCTCCCTCCCCTCAAACAGTCACTTGAAATACTTGGTCGGCCTCGGGCGGGTACCCATTCTAAAACTGGACAGTTATTCCATGACGCCGCTGTGAATGCCTTCAGGAGTGATACCATACCTCGCCACTAATATTTCCCGTGTCACTGTTCGCGCCGTTATTAGTGTCCACGTTCGTGCCGCTCTCCCTCCCAGCGTCTCTATCCCTGGTGGGGGCCGGCCGGTATCCCCAGCTGATCCAGGTCGTCCCATATCTCAGCCGGAGGGCGATACGAGCATGTAAACACAACGCACGGCGGAAATAACTCAGCGAACCACACCGGACACATATTGCCCTCAACACAATTAAGATTATATGAAAAAAAAAAGATTATTAACGTTTGTTCCGGGCAGTTATGGTCGTTACTCGCTTGGTTTTCCAGTGAGGGTAAGATCCTTCAGGTAGGTGGCGTGCAGTATAACTCGTTCTCACCCCTGTAATTCGATTTGGACGACTATTAATTATCTTTCGGGCTACACTGCGGCCTGCGTTGGCGTTATTCATTATACATAACGCAGGTAAATACGTCGCTGTTATAATTGGTTACGTATTGAGAGAGGGCCAGAGTAAACGGTAGGGCTGGCAGATAGTTATTTGTTCTTAGTATTGTCTTTTTTTTATGTGTGTGTGTGTGTGTGTGTGTGCGTGTGTGTGTGTGTGTGTGTGTCATTGCTTACAAGTAATTTCGACGAGATTTTGCCATCAGGGAGGGCCAGCCGCGTAGCGCTCACCACAGGAAAACCTGAAGTTGATACTAAAGAGTAACGTGCCTCATTCGTGAGATGGAATTCGAGTTTGCGGACTGAATACCAGCAACCCACATGTACATGAGGCAGAAAGAAAAGACAGCAATCTGGACTTATGAGGGGATCTTGACAGCCACTGTCAGTAGCTCCAGCGTCACTAAACCTCCCCATAAACAGGCGGTAGTACTCCCCTGCCCAGTGCTGCCTAACAGAGAGAAGAGACGAGAGAGTGAAGAAAAATTGTGAGAAGGTAGGAACATGAATAGATAGAGATGGATAAGAGGCGAGAGCATCATCTCTGTCACAAAGATGGAAAGTGTCGATTATGATGACGAGCATCTTCCTGTATCGGGTCCCACAACCACAGTCTTACTACAGCTGATAACATCAGGAACGACCCAACTATCAGTAGTACTACCTGTAGCCCAAACTACCATTCCTACCAGTAGTCTCCTACACCCCATACCAACACCCGCTGCCATCTCTCTCTCTCTCTCTCTCTCGCTCTCTCTCTCTCTCTCTCTCTCTCTCCTTCCTCATCTTAGAGCCTTCGCTCCATAACTCAGGCCCTGACCCCTCTACATCTCATCCCTGGCCATTCACCGCCGCCGTCCCATCTACACTGACCTCAGCTCGGCCCTCTCCATCACCCACCGGCCTACCACTACCCACCCCGCATCCCCTGCTCTCCCAACAATTTATATTTTTTTCCTCTCTCGACGAAATATGATATTGTATTTTGGAAATTTTGTGCTTATGTCAGAGCGAAAGTAGACATTTTTCTTTAATAAAATATGACGATGGTTCTCTTTTAAAGGAGAAGTCTTGAGTAGCACCAAGTTCACAAGAGGCAGATTATTCCGTTTAATGTCAGTTGTAATGTGTTAGCTGGTAAAGTGCTTTTGTCTTTAGCGTGTTGATTTTCTAGTACAAGCATTGTTCCTTTAGAGTGTGAGTCTAATTAAGAGGAACTGCCAGTTTGTGTTCTAAGCTGTCTCCTATATTAATGTAATGATGGGTCGTTACCTTCATCCGGGAGATGGCAACGGGTTAGTAATTGATTTGTGTGTCTGATGGGCTTTGTGTGTGACGTGGACGCACATTTGTGCGTTTGAGTTAGTTTCGCGTCGTCCTCTGCATGTGAACACGTTGCTCTAATGTCCGTAGAGTTGTGTCGCGTGGAAGTTGTCGGGTGTCGGGCGAGCTGCCCTCCCGGGTTCCTTAGCCTGACGTGAGAGGGAGCATCACCGTGATGGGCTTAGTAGTAGGCAGACGCGGTTAGGCAGCGGGTTGCAGACTACCGTTGCTCTCTTTGTTAAGGCTGAACAATATGCGACGGTTTTTAGTGAGACTTTCTTGTGGAAGAAACATTTTTTTTCCGAGTCCTGAGGTTCAGAACAGTGGTGGACTGTATGAGACCCATACAGGCTGTGTCTGATGTATTAATTCAGCCGTATTGTTTGTATACAGTCTTCACTTACAGTCTGCCGGGGCAGTCAGCAACACCCTCTTCAAAGTGGGGATGGCAGATGTAGTATTTTCCTCTCACATAAAGCTAATAATATCTCTTGTATCCCTGAGACTAATTTAAGTTTAGATGCTTCTGCCTCACATTGTTTTAACTTCAGAAAACACTTGTTTAACCACCGGAGCATGATTCGCTCGTCAGGCTGGGCTAGGGTCCTGGGGTCGTAAGCGAAGCACTGAAACCTTCGAGAGCCAAAAAGGAAATCCTCTGTTTTTTACTTCATCTTAGTCACCAGACAACATGACCTCATTGGCACAGCACGCGTAGAAAAGTCATCTTGTATTTCTTTATCGTGGTCTTAGAATTTGTAGCATTTCCCTTGTCTTTCTTTTTCCGTTTCATAATTCTCTCTATATGTTTCAATTAAGGCCCGGCCTTGATCTGGACTTTTGTCCGTGACTGGAGCCTTCGACATAAAAGAAAAAAACTTACAAATCAGAAAGAATGATTGGAATCTTGGACAAAGACGTAATGTTAGCAACCCACAGTAAGGCCAGCCAGCATCGCCAGAATAATCTCGAGAGTCTGTAAAGTGCAGCATTTTGTGAACAGGTAAATTGCTGAGCCAGATTAGAATTGATATATCTGCGTGTTTTTTTAGGGTCTTGGGCACGACGAGACGACCCGTAGGCACGACGGCATGTCGTGCCCCGAGGTTATCACCGTCGTGCTGAAGAGACTAACGAGTGACTGAGAAAAATTGTGAGACAGCGTATAACCAGACCTGTGCTTCCCGGGCTGGGGCCTGTCGCTGCGTTGGCCGTGATGTTTTATGAAGGCATTTTGTTACATTGTTTTCCCTGGGCTGCGGTTATATATCATCCTGAAATTTATGAGCGGAAAAGGTTGGTCCTCGAGTGATTCCTGTGGCCTGGTTGGCTGGCCTTTGCGGGACTAGACGACACGGGTTCGTTACCTGGTAATGTTCGTATAGTCTCTCTGCTGGAGATCATTTATTCCCCATAGTACGAATATTCGAGTCCCTACGCACTATGACTGAACTTCTCGGGCTCGATAACAGCCTCTGAGCAATATAGATAAGGTCATTATACTCAAGTGGTCAAAGTCGTTGTGTCCAGGGGGTTTTCACTGTACATCAACAGTCGAGATCCCTTGAAGAGTGTTGCTGATGGAGTCCCCTTAGTGTGAATTAGTTAGCAGGTGTTAACCTCGGGTAAGCATTGCGGCCGTGTTGATTGCTTGGGCCGTGTGCTGTACCTCGATCTCCCTACTGATGGGTTTTCTAGGTTAAATCTGTTTCTGACGTAGACATTAGGCTTTTTCTCAAGGTTCAAATAGTTTACTTAAACCCTCAGATTGTAATGATGTTATATTTAAAAAGTGATCGAAGCGCTGAGCTCGAATATAGACGATATACCGTTTACGAGGCGTCTTTTTCGTTGGAGCGGTGTGGCGCTTGGGTTTACGAGCGTGCGCGCGTCACAGTAAGTCACGCTGCCCTGCCGTAGGTCCTGTGTGAAGTGAGAGTGATGCTGGCGGCGGCCGGCAACGCATGAGAGTGAGTGACGGCAGGGCGTCCCTCCGCCATTGTGCGCTGCTCCTGTCTCAAAAATAACGACCCGGCTTTTATTTGTTGCTGCTCAGACGTTTATATGAGTCCTGGAAGGGAATAGACTCTTGAGGGAAATTATATTCGCGTTTTCTCTCGCTACAGCGGCAGCAAGATGGGGCTTCGCGACTCGGTGATGGCGTCGCGCCTCCAGAAAGTATGCAAATCAAGATCCAGGAGAGCATATAGCTTATAGTTAGGGAAAGTTTGCTGCCAGCATATTTCACCCGGATAATTTCATGTACTCTTATATCACCAAGAAGAAAAGTGGAGGGTGTTGGGTGGGCAGAGGGAGATGTCTGGGTGTCCCTCACCGGAGGGAGAGGAGGCCGGTACGTGGAGGTGGTGATGCATGAATTCTCCTGCCCCTGGACCCACTCACTCACTCACTCACTCCTCCTGCGGTGTGACGTATGTCGGCCTCTTCCAGCCCCAGTAATTGATGAGAGGAAATGCACTCAGCGCTTCTGGGCGTCCCGTCTGACGAAATAATTTCAGAAATTTCAACTTTTTGAAAGTACTTATATATATTTTTTTTTCCCTGGAATGCCAACCGGGACGCTCTCATTAACTGGCTTGAATAATATGCAAATCTGTTGCGGAATAAATCAAGCTTGCGCGGAGGCTCGCCTTGGGAGAAGCGGTGGCACACCGTCAGGCGGATGGGGTGAGACGGGGCGGTCTTGGTAGGGTGGGAGACGGGGACGGGGAGGCGTGGACGGGGCGGTACGTTGGAGGGAGGTGTGGGCGTCGGGGAGGAAGATGAGAGACCGAGCCGTGGTGGATATAGTGAAAGAGGGAAGTGGGAGACCAAGAGAAAGTGGAAGGCAAGAGACCTAGAGAAAGATGGAGGTGGTAGTTAGGGGAGATGGGAGGAGCCTAAGAGGTTGAGGGAGGTAGCAGGTCTCGATATGAGGAAGGTGTGAGGGATATCAAAAGAGATGTTGCACAAGGCTAGGATATGCTGGCAGGGAGAGGGGTGCCTGACACATGCGTCAGTGGAACGGGAAGGACCATGAGAAAGACAGCAAAGGTCGTGATGGAGGAGTCTGGGTCACCAGGTGGACAAGGTACGACGGAGGGCAAGGTACATGGCTTAAGGTCCAAAGGGAAGGACCTTAGGCGTGGTTAGGGAATGACAGAGAGAGCAAGAGACAGAGTGATAAATAAGAATAACTAGATAGATTTTTTGGCTAGAATTAGGAGAGAAATTATATAAAGAATGATAAGATTGAGTAGAGAAATGATAATAAACGAACAGACAATCCAAATGAGGATCTTTCCATAGAAAACAAAAACAAGAAGAATCGGGAATGTAGGGACCTGACGAAGGGACAGAGAGGCAGAGGTCATCTGTCACGCAATAATTGTTCGGAATGTAGGATATAACGTACAGCTGCGGGACCGGGTGGCAAGTGGCAAGTGGCACTGGTCGGAGCCTAGAGGGTCGGGGTTTTGTGTTACACAAGAAGGGTAGCAAATCTAGCAGCAGCTCAAGTCCTGACAACAGACGCAGAGAATGGTGGCAGGCTTTACAGGGCAGGTCCTGACGGGGCCAGCAGCGCAGAATGGTGGTAGTCTGGCGCACCATCGTCAGCCAACGTTACACAGTGATGTGTGGGTGTGGAAGGGAATGTGAGGTTGTGGAGTGACGGAGACGAGCTGAGACAGACACCAGCTGGACAGACAACATGTAGACCAGATGAAAATACCAAGCTGTGAAGACGCTCGAAACAAAATCAATACAGCTCTTCTTAAAGCATTCTCGGTGGATAGGCTTTATTTCAGAACTCGGGAGAGATCAGGTTGCAAAAAGTAAGGAAAAAAAATATCGGGAGTAAAGAACGGGTTACGACAGAGAATGACCAGTTTATGACGGCTGACGAGCTCATAACGACGTGGGAGGAAGAGATATGCAGATCAGAGGAGAGGGGTGGAGAGCGCTGGCGAAGAATATGACAAGAAGTGGAGGAGTTGGGACAAGAGGACGTCTCGGGGTCGGGGAGCTGCCGCTGCCCATTCAAGTGACCTCAGTAGGTGGTACATTAATCTCGTGAACACGGCGGTACAGCCCTTGGGTTTGATGACCTGAACCCCTAATGGTCACCGTGGATGCTAAAGGATAGATGGATGGATGTAGTCGGACACTGTAGAACGAGACACGTGGGTGGAAGCAAATATGACATCAGGGAATTATTGTGACGTTAGAAATTGGTGGGTGGAATTAAAAATAAGTTAAAATACAGATTTCTTTATGTAGTTGGATCAGGAACGAAGGGAAGAGAAAAGATGTCACGTGAATCAACGAAGAGCATTGACCCGTTTAGGTAATCACGAGATGTTTGTGTAATTGTGGAAAGGATGCCCACCCCAGACAGGCAAGCAGCCTATCAGGCAGGGGAGGAGTCATGGTCTGCCTGTGGTTGATTTAACTTCGCGGCTGCGTGTCAGGCAGCTCATGATCGTGGCCTGTTGTCTCCCCGACTTTCCAAGGGTTTACACGGGAGTAATGTGATTCACCTGGAGTAAACTTTGACCTTCGAAGAACTGAGTGAGACGCACCCCGAGCCGTATGCCAGGCTTATCTCAGAGAAACATCTCCTTCAAGGGGAAAGCCTCGACTACACCTTAATTCAGTGTTATCAGTACACAGACGGCATGAATATCCACAAGGTCTCGAGAAAGAATATGTGAAATGTAATAACAGAAGGCAGAGTACACACATCGGAATATATTTCGTATAAAGATGTTGACCGTAGAATATGAATTATAGAGTAAAGTGATACCTTGCAGGTTTTATGTTCTAGTTATCTTACATAGTCACTGGCTGAAGCATTTATGCTGAAACCTTCTTATTAGAAGTCTTTCAGCACCTTAAGAGTCGCTCAGCATGGAAATATGCCATAATATGCCCTGGCCCGTTTTGGGGCTCGTCGGCCATGAATTGCATTTTTTTTTTTTTTTCATTTTCGTATTTCAACCATCACTTTGATGTCGCTGAATGTCCCCACAGACAACGTTTGTTGCGACGAAAAGTGAATATCATAGTGGCTGTCTGCATGCCTGAGCACCTGTGTGAGGGTATCTTGTGTGCTTGCGTGACGACAGAGGTGTGTGTGTGTGTGTGAGAGTGCGTGTGTTTGAGCCTCACGCTTAGATCTCCGGGACGAATAAATCAATGTCTTTGAAGGCCTTGCCTACTGGGTCAGCGGGTTCCTCAGGTGAGGGTCAGGATCCACCAGAGTCGCCGCTGTGTCTGGGAGGTCCTCCTAGCCTTTTTCCACCTGCCACGCCTCAGCAGGATGCATGTCACACAGCGGTGACGTTGCCCCGGACGCACAGGACAGGGGGTTGCTGATGGTCACCATGTTCCTACTCTCCCCTTCGTGTTAGTTTCTTGAATTCCGTGAGGCATAATTTCAATGCTCGTGTCCTCGTAGTTTTCAAAAAGAATCCGAAATGCTAATGTACATCAGTTATGCCTTCAGGCACGAGGTCAATTATTCATGCCCGCGCTACACACGCCGGCTGGCCACGGCTAACATTAAAGTCACAAATATGTGGCTCTCTCCACACACACAACACACACACAGACACACACACACTGCTGAGGCTGAGGCCCGCCTCACCCAAAATAAGATGACCATCCAGCTCACGCAGCACTGCCTAGTGTCTCCCTGATCCGAACCCGACCCCCATCATGCTATAGGACCCCTACCTTAATTTCCTATGGGACCTCTGCACCACCATACAGCGGGACTCTCGCCCATTCATACAGTAGGATCCTTGTCCCATTATTTTACAGTCATTTTAGGATACATCCATCTTACTATGATCCCTCCACTTTCCCCTCCCTACAAGCACTCCAGTCTCACGCTAATGACGCCCATTTAATCACCTAGCGCATCCATTCATATAGAAAAGCAAACGATGGGAAGTAATCTATTTGGGTAGGTGACAAGGACGTGTAGGGGAGGTGGCGATGGCGTACTGGCGATGCAACTGATATGTCATTATGAGATGATGGAGGCTCTCAGGTGACGGAGGTCCCCGGATCAGGTGACGGAAGACATGCCGACGAGGTGACGTTTGCGACAGAGGCGACGGAAGATGTGCTGACGAGGTGACGCAGATGTGTTGTTGTTTTGACAGGCGAGATCCATCATCCGTGGGACGACCTGGTTCGGGAGGGAGGCACCATCAGGTACCCGGTGGCGCGTGGAGCCAGAACGTCACCACTCCGTCATCCCATGACCTCCAACTTGTGATAGCTGGGCGATACGCTGGTCGTGATTCCGTGAACTAGAGGCCATAGTCCCGGTAGTGCGGCCGCCCACTGCCGGCGCTGGTGATGGCAGGGAGCCGGCCCGGTCAGTAATGGACCCTCATACTCGCGTGCCACACACACTCGTTAATTCTCTTTGATTTCCCGACTTTTTATGATGCAGAGTTTTTGGCGGCGCGGGTCGAAGCGGGGTCGTGAGGTTGGGCTGGTAACGCCCGATTCCAAGGCTGCAGTGTGAAGATATTCCAGACGCTGGTGTTACGATGTCTGAGGGAAGAGTGAGGGGTGAGACGGTTGGTGAAAGGAGTGTTGGTTTGGAGGGAAATACCAAGACAGAGGAAGTGCTTGCTGGACGTCTTTCATTGCTATTTTGTTATTCAGAGGGGAAGGAAATACAGAACATCGGTGGATAGGTAGTTAACCTGGTCGATAGGTAGACACATCGGTAGGGAGGTAGAAATGATAGTTATGGTTTGGGGTACCAGTGTGGTCGTGCGGTTTGGTAGATTCAAAGCTTCTGGTCGGGTTGTTCCACCGCTTCAGTGAAAGCTTAGAACGTATTGCACAAAAATATGCGAGCGATTGCAAGTGACGGTTCAACGTGTTTGAAGGCTGCAACGGGGGCACATCAGAGGCGAAGCTCACACAAAGGTGTTGGCTGGCGGGGTGCGTGTGGCGACGGCCTTCTTTCTTGCTCTGACGACAGCGGGGGATTGTTACGCCCTTCACTCGTGCTGCTGGCCAGGCCATGACAGCGGCCAGGGTAAGCTGAGACGGCGGCGCAGAGGGTCAGTGTTCTAATGGAATGAGCGCCTGCACTCTCAGGGGGTTGGCGCACACGTGGGGATACTGCCCGGTGCTTAAACTGGCCACTGACACTACTTAACAACGGCTCCTGAGGGTTCTCCCACGCGGCCAGCGCCAATATTTACCCCGGGCCACTGCACATAATCACAGAGCCACTGCCAATATTTTCACGAGCCAAATGTCAGTATTCGCACAAGTGCCAATACTCAAACAGAGCCATTACCTCTCCTGATGCAGGATTTCTACCAGTCTGTACACCTACCGGTACCAGTCTTTAGACTGGGCGTAGAGCAGCAGTTACGCAGAACTGTACCGGTACTCACACTGGGGCCTCTACCACTGCCGCCTCAGTTTAACGGTTACCCTGTGAGCGATCACTATTCTTTGGGCAGTGCACCTCGCCGCCTCACATGATCGGGAATGTTTCAAGGAGGTTTTGTTAGGAGCACGACGCTACTTTGTATGAGAGATGGTGTAGTTGTGAGCTGGTTGATGGTGACACTTTCTTATTCACCACCACCACCACCGCCGCACCGCTTTCTCTCGCCTGGTGTGTCATGTACACCTGCCCAAGGGTTCGGCTGGGTACACGCGGTCCTTCAAGTCGTATAGCCACCAGCAGGTAAGCTGTTTAACGTCTCGTGAGTGTCGTGGTTGATGTATTACTGCGTCCAGTCTTTGTTTAGGGACGAGTTTGTCTTGGATATTGGAGTAGACAGTCCTTGACTCCCTTTAACCGGTGGTGTGTACTCATATTATCGGCATAAATATTAATGTATGTAAACTTGCATGAAGTCTGCAGCACCTTCCACAGTGTACCCCAGCCCTCCGTCACCCCGGGACTTTCCGTGAGGAGGACTCAACTACTCACCTCCTCAGTTCTGCGGAGTTTGTCAGGTATACCAAAAGGAATATCAGTAGAGAAATATTGAATGATGCGATCTGTTTCGTCACTGCCAATGTATATTACAGAACAATTTAGAGTTATTTCAGGAGGGTGTTGGAATATTGTGGAATATATCCTCATGGTTAGGTTCCAGTCGCTTCATGCGAAATGTATTCACAGCATAAAGCATATACATTTGTGTAAATTCAATTCAGCAGATGCTCATTGCGAGGGAGCAGGCACTGTGCCCCCCACCACCACCACCACCACCACCTTTCCATCTACAATTCAAATTAGCCCAGAAACTTTTTGTTCTAATTTCATTTCCAACTTTGAAGGGGGTTGGTGGAGGGAGTGCAGATTTTATCTTAGCCGTACACAATGCCCTATTTTGTCTCGTCCTGCCGGGGATAAAATCGTCGGCAAGTTAGTCTGGAGACGGGGTTTTCCGTGCGGTTGGCTCTCCTCAGGGTGTCGTGGTGTCGCTCCAGCGACGCTCGGGTGAAGGACGCACGTCTCTTCATTCTGGCTGAAGGGTAGTGTCATACAGACACGCGTGGCCTCGGGTCTCGCCTTCGGTGTACAACTTTCGTATGGCTTTCACCAGACGATATTCACTGTTTTCACGTAGATAAGTTTTCGTGTTTCTGTACCAGGGGCACGTGTATGTGTGTTTACCCTAGGAAAAGGAGTGCCTGCCTCTTTTTTATTATTATTATTATTATTTTGGGAAGTGTGAGAGAGCTACAGTTTTCATAACCAAAGTGGCACATTATGGAGCAAACCATTTCCTAGTCTAGGCCTACTACCTCTGTGCCGGCTAGGCCTAAGTGTACGGCTATCCAGCTCCTCTGTTTTCATTATTTACGAGGGAGGGAGGGAGGGAGGGCGTTATGGGGAGAGGAGGGGTGGGGTGGGGAGAAGAAGCCAGCAGGGGAGAAAAGTAAGGTCATTACCGGGGAGATAAGTGGATTTAACAACTCCGATCGGGGAAGTATCAAAAGTTTGACACGGAAGCTATAACCTCGCGTGGCATTTGTTCCCGCTGCTGTAGGCAGCCCTGCTTTTGATGCCGCTGCTGCCGCTGCCTCTGCTGTTGCATTTTGATGTATGAAGTGCAAATACATTCCTCTTGTTGGTGATACAGGCCGGTGGGGGGGAGGGGGGGTGAGAGGGATAGCGTTACCATTAGTGAGCGAGAGATAGTGGCACTAATGAGGCCGGGGGACATGAACATGACTGTAATGAGTGAGGATGGTGTCGATGTGAGGGTAATGACGATGGCTCGGGGCCGCCAGATAAAGCGGGGAGACCCTCCCGGGCCGGAGGATACTGGTGCCTCCGGAGCGTCCCCCATACTCTGGGATCTGTAACCCACCGGGTGAAATTAGGCAGCTTACATTGTCCTATCTGTCTGTGTTTACTCTTTATGGAGGCTGTTTGTCTGGCTCTCTTTTTTTTTTCTCCCTTGTTCTCTCTCTCTCTCTCTCTCTCTCTCTCTCTCTCTCTCTCTGTCTCGTGGGTCGGGGTCGGGCCTGCATGGGTTCAAATCCAGAGCGCAACGGTTGGCCCACACCCAACCCAGGTGTTCACCCTCCCTTAGGTGGACCGGTTGATAAGTGGGTACCTGGCAAAGACTGGTGTGTGTGTGTGTGTGTGTCTGTGTGTGTGTGTGTGTGTGTGTGTGTGTGATTACTCATTGTGATTACTATTTGTGTGTAACGGGGAGAGAACTTTACACTAGTGTTGCCCCGTTTCTTAACCTCTTATGTATGAATCATGTCTTCACTCCTATGTATGCACACACACACACACACACACACACCCTTCGTGGTGCAGTGGTTAAAGTTACCGACTACGAACGAGTCCACACAGGCTAGCCTTCGGTCAAACTCGCATGGGTTCGAGTCTGTGGCGAGGCAGGTCGGCCCACACCCAATTTAAGTGTTCGCCCTGCCCTTGCGGCTGGTCGATATATGGCTAACTGGCATAGGCTGGGGTGTATGTGTGTGTAAAGGCGTGATACAAATATACAAGGGGCAACATGAGTGTAAGAAAGACTCTCTCCCCGCAACACACACACACACACACACACACACACACACACACACACACACACACACACACACACGCACACACACACACCAACCACGTTCATAGGTGTGTGGCAGTGCGTGTGTGCGTGTACACACATCTACACACTTACCTAAGCTCCGGCGCACTTCATCTCAGTGATGTCCTTTAAGCACTCTCCACTATAAGTCTGGTGAGGTCAGAGGTCACTGCATCGCTTAACAGTCACCGAGGTTGGCCTAGGCAGTGTTGTGATGGTACACCCTAGCTAGTCAGTGTCGTGATTGTACACCTTTGCTTGCCAGTGTTGTGAAGGTGCACCCTAGATAGCCAGTGTTGTGATGATAACCCCAGCCATTGGGTGTTGTGATAATAGCTCCAACCATCTGGTTTTGTGATGGTAGCCCCAGCAGGCCAGTGTTGTGGAGGTAGCTCCCACCAGTGTTGTGATGATAGCCTTTTTTTTATGTTGAAGGCTCCAGTCACAGACAGAAGTCCACATCAAGGCCGGGCCTTAACTGAAATATAGAGAGAATTTGAAATGGAAAAAGAAAAGACATAGGAAAGTACTTACGAATTTTTGAGAAAGTGAAAGACCTGTCTTTTGAAATGTGCCATGTTATAGTTAATGGGAAAGACATGGGAAGGAAGGGAGTTCCAAAGCTTCGATGTGTAAGGAAAGAAGCAGTTATCAAAACGGCACACCCTTGAGTCGCCGGTGGCCACACAATCATGTGACGCAATAGCTTGCCGAGAATTGCGTAGTCCAGCTAGTGGTGATGGCACACAAGCAACCAGCTCTCGGGAGCAAAAACCAAAGTAATACCTATAGAAGAGGGAAAGTGAACCAACATTGAGGCGTAGGGCAAAGGGGTCAAGTTTGGAAGTTATCCTGGGACAACTTATGAGTCGGATCGCTTTCGACTCAACTGTGTCAAGTAAGGATGCCGAGCTAGAACCACCACTCCCTTCTATGGTTTCGGCCAGTTTTCTCGATCTCCCTTCCTCTCCTCTCTTGTCCTGTGTAATGACTTATTTGCGTACTTTACGGGGAGGGAGGTTTACACTCGTGGGACCGAATCTCACACAGCTTCTTAAAAATGTGTATGCTGTCTGCATTAACTATGTCCTCAGTCATTCCGTTCCATTCATACACCCTTCTTATACTATAAAATGACTTCTTTACATCTTTTAGATAAGTTATTTTGTTTAAGTTCATGTTATTCCTTATAGTTGCTCTGTCTTTACATCTCTCAAAGAACTATTCATTGAGCACTTCATCGATCTGTTTTGATAAACTTAAAGGTAGTGATCAGGTCACCTCTCACTCTCCTCTCTTCCAAGGTGGGCAAATTTAGAGCCTTTAATCTTTCCTTGTCACTCAGCTTTCTGA
Organism: Panulirus guttatus; assembly: GCA_032361385.1. Lineage (NCBI taxonomy): Eukaryota > Metazoa > Arthropoda > Malacostraca > Decapoda > Palinuridae > Panulirus > Panulirus guttatus. The sequence continues at coordinate 6,467 of JAUUDW010490515.1, read as the reverse complement.
ACTCTGGCGCCATCTTTGTTGTCCTCCTCTGAACCTCCTCTCTTAGCTCGTTGTGCTTCTCTAAGGTGCAGTGACCTGAGTGTGTGTATGTGCGATTAATATTTGTGATTACTGTTTATGTGTAACGCAAATAGGGTTTTCCACTCGTGATGCCCCGTCTCTTAACTTTGTATATATGTACCATGTTATTGCTTGTATGTGTGTATGCACACACACATACACACACACATACACACACACACCTACGCTGGGCTGGGCAGAGAGGCGATCTCCCACCCTTGACATGATCCGACCTGCCTGGGCTCTGGTGTTCGACCTGTGCTTGTGGTTAATATAATCATCACCTTACCTTAACCCCTACCCTAGTCCCCAGAGACTGACCTACGCCTGCCCGTACTCCAGAGACTGGCCAGTACCCACCCACACCCCAGAGATCGGCTAGCATCCAAGCATATCTTTGAGATTATCTAACACCCTCCCGCACCCCAGAGATTTTCCAAAGCCCGTCCTTACCTCAGCACCCACCAATACCCCAGAGATTGGCCAGCACCCAACCCTACCCCAGAGACTGGCCAGCATCCAAGCATACTCATGATACTCTCCAGCACCCAACCATACCCCAAAGACCACTAACTCATACCCCAGAGACTGGCTAGCTCCCAACCCCATACCCCAGAAACTGGCCTGCACCAACCCATACCCCAGAGACTGGTCAGCACCTAGCAATGCCCCAGAGGCTAACCAGCGCCCTAAAATACCCCAGAGACCGTCCGATATTGATACATACCCCAGAGACAAGCTGGAACTCAACCATACCCCAGAGACTCAAACTTCCGGCCAAATACCAGATACTATCCAGCACTCAACCTTGCACCATTCAGCCATACCCAAGTGGCTGAGTCGCACCCACTTATACCCCAGAGACTGGCCAGTATCCAAGCATACCCCTGAGATTAACCAGCACCCAACCATACCCCAGACACTAGCGAGTGCCCAGTTATACCCCACAGACTATCCAACACCCCTTAATACCCCGGAGACTCAGCACTCCACCATACCCCAGAGACTGACCAGCACCCAGCTATACCCCAGAGACTAGCCAGCATCCATCTATACTCCAGAGACTGGCCAGCATCCGGTTATATCCAGACACTGACCAGCACACAACCACACCCCAGAGACCGGCCAACATGCAACCATACCCCAGAGACTAGCCGGTATCCAACTATACCCTAGAGACTGACCATATTCCAACCACACCCCAAAGATTAGAAAGTATTCAACCATCCCCTAAAGAATGGCCAGATTCCAACCATACCCCAGAATCTGGCTGATACCCACCCATACCCCAAAATCCGGCTGATACCCACCCATACCCCAGAGAATGCCCAGCATCCGCCTACACCCAAGGCTGGCTACCTAGTCATACCCAAGAGACTGAACAAAACCCAGCCAAAACCCACGGGCTGGTCAGCACCCACCCATACCCCAGATATTATTTAGTACCTGTCCATACCCCAGAGACTTAACTGCACCTGGTCATATCCCAGAGAGTGGCCAGCACCTTCCCAAACCCCAGAGACTGAACACCACATTCTCATATCCAAAGACTGGCAAGCACCTTCCCATACCCCCAGAGACTGGATAGCACCGACCTATACCTCAGAGACTAGCTAGCGTCTGGCCATACCCCAGATATTGGCCGGGCCCAACCAAACCCCAAAAGACCAGCCAGTACCCACCCATGCCCCAGAGACTGGCTGGCACCAGTTGACATTCATCTATAATACCCCATCAAGACCCCTTTTTCACAGGGATAGGAAGAAGAGATGGGACAGGGGAAGGGATAGTTAGATATGGAAGAGGAGACAGAAGTGTATACAGGTGTATGGTGTAATTTTCTTGATGCGTGTGACTGATTATCTGGAAGCGTGTTTTTGATGCCTTATTTATATACCCCGGTAGGCTGGGGGTTCGCATGTATTCCTGTTGTATCTTTTGGTTCTTATGAGGAGACTGACTGAGTTAAGCTAAACACTGTTCACTGAGTACATCGATGGATGACTGGAGCCTCCCTGAGTGCTTTGAGGTTTCCAAGGAACCAATGGTCTTCCATGTTTGTACTTTTTGTCGAGATCTCGGATTCGTTTGTAGTCTGTATCATCGGTGTCAGTTTCAGTTTGAGTTTCAATACTTTATTCCTTGATAGAGAAATCGGGATCCTAGTGTTGTCACTAGATATCCCTGGACAATAATATCAGAAGCATCTGGCAAGTGTCACGAGTGCATATAGATATAACATAAGGGCTTACTAAAGCCTAAGGAAGTTAGGATATTCCTTCAACACAACATCAATATTACTACCAGCCTCCCTCCAGCATCCCTCTCCCTCCCACAGAGCGACAATCCTCCCCACTGCTATCCCTCCCTTCCCATCGAGTTACTAGGCTCTGTCCTGTCATCCCTTAACCCTCCCACTGCACTCATGATAATAGTTGTACATGTACACAAACGAGTCTTGATACTCTGTCTGTACACTGTAAGCCTTGTGTCAACTTGTATTACACAAATGCCATGAAACGCCATTCTTATGACCCTCTCTAACGAGACAAGGACCCTCTGGGTCCCTTGGCCCCCTGGGTCCCTGAGCCTACTCGGGCCCACCAGTCACCTTCCTGTGTCCATGTACAAATGTACCCATGTACGCTCTATGCTGGCCTTCGCCTACCCCTTAGTCACGTGCCCTTCATCCATGCTAATTCTCCCACTGTACCGACCAGCCCTCAGCAGTGGGACAGGTCATGTAACACCCTGGGAAGAGGTAAAGGTTGACCTGGGGTCCTGTTGTCTCGCCTTCAGCGTGTGTTTCCACGTCTAAACGGGCTGTTGTCCCGGGACCCTGAGGCATCGATATGCTCCAGTAGATCACCGCAGTATACCCAAGATTTGCCAAGACCTGAGCTATGCCTACGTCAAGTCTATATCTATATGCAAATGTGTCTATACCTTCTGTCTCCCTCTTTATCATACTAGACATTCAACGCTGACTCCTCTCTCTTGCTAATTGGTATGAACCGTCTAGGTGCCAGGGCACACATGGCGTCTTATGTCACCTGTGTTCATGAGAAGTACAAACCATATGTACGCTCTGTGTGCCCCTCTACAGACTATCATGGATCACTAAAGACAGTCATGGACCCGTACAGACGATCGTGGATCAATAAAGAGGGTCACTGACCAGTGCAGCTATCATGGATCAGTAAGGACGGTCATGAACCAGTCCAGAATATCATGCATTAGTAAAGACGGTCATGGACCGATACAGATTATCATGGGTCAGTAAAGAAGTGTCTTTACTGATCCATGATATCTATAGCGATCCATGACCATCTTTCCTGATCCATGACCGTCTTATATGATTCATGACCATCTTTACTAATCCATGACCATTTTGACTCATCCATGATCGCGTGTACTGACCCGGGACTAACTTATTTAAATGAGATTTAGGAATTTCACTACGTATCACTTTACGTAAAACACAAAATCTAATAGTACTGAAACTTAGAGATTCATATTTCAGTCAAGCGAATGAGGTGAGTGCGGAGCAGGAGATGGCCGGAATTAGTAACTATACATGTTTCATATTTGATTAGCAGTGCGCTGTTGCAACAAGCACAATATGGGGGTCTGCACAGTATGAGACCCTCACAATAGGGAGGCCTCCAGAAACCTGCTTTGGAAAGATAATTTCTGTTAGTACTGAAGATCAATGCAACAGCTACCGTACCATCTCTCGTGGTGAGCGTTCTCATTATCACACCGATCATTACCTTGACCCGTTGATAAAGTGATACCAGCTTTTCGGTTCTAGGAAGTCCTTGATGTTTACACACTCTCTCTTTAGTCTCTCCCACACCTGGTCCCTCGTAAGGTATCTCCGTTATGCTGTTGACCATTCCATGACAGATATTCTGAAATAGAATTGCTATATGGTGCAGATTTGTGTTCTGTTTTCCCTATGATTAAAATTCGTGTTGTGTTTGTGTAAGTCCAGATCGTAGTTTGCAGAGAAGAGTGAAGACTGTTGTAATATGATGAAAGATGATTCACTACCCAGGGATGTACACACTCCGAAATCCGATCCCATTATTCAAAATAACCTTTACCACGGGAACTTATGTTCCTCAGTGGGCGTCTAACACCAGAAAATGTTCCCATTTGGTTAGCTATTTCGACCCTAGACCTACCGACTGACTAGCAGGGTCATTATTGACAACGTCATTCCTAAACTGCCAGTCGAAATGATCATATTCTTTAGTACTCCCACCCTCTCACTCATCCATATAGTACGAACAGTTAACTATAATTTTGTAATGAACTATAGTTACTATACGACCCCCGTGTTGATCGCGAAGGACATGCCATTACAAATTGCATTATTGTGATTTTTTAACACTTTAATTATCTCCAAAGAAAGTATAACTAGATAATAAAACACCTTCCATATCTGATTACATAATGTCAATCAGAAATGTTCACCCTCTTGGGCATATTTAACAGGGAAAGCCAACGCCATTTAAATGGCAACACAAGGTGAGTTTAAACCAACCGTTTTCCTCGAGTCTGAATTCGTCTCGGCTCTGCCCACCGGGAGCTGAAACGGTCCCAGGCTCTCTAGTGTCTCCTCATAAGGCACTCGTGGTCATTAAGTGTCGTATTTCTTGTTCCTACCCCGTCCTACCCACCCCTCACTCTGACTGGTCCGTTTGCCGGCCAATTAAGCAACGTCTAATGACGTTGGCCACCGCTTCGTTTACAAAGGTCGATGAAACGTTTATGACCCGGCGTCCCTTTTACACAATAATGGTCGGGGGTTTCCTTTGTTGTATTACCGTAGTCTCTCTCTCTCTCTCTCTCTCTCTCTCTCTCTCTCTCTCTCTCTCTCTCTCTCTCTCTCAGATATATAGATTTCCTCTGGAACGGAGACGGGTGGTGGCCAACCTTTCCCACTTATAATGCCTCGTCTTTATTTTGTGGCGTCTAAAATTCAGACCCTCACCAGCCACTAATTACATTATTCACACTAAAGACAACTTAAGAGAACTTTATTTTCTTTTTCTTTTCTGTATAGAGAAGTATCGTAATTATCGGTAACGCCTCGCATTGTATATTTTCTGTCCTTGTGTTGCTGCAATATCGGCTGTCAACAGCAAACTCTTCATAAACCCAGAATCCATAACCTCAATTATATAATTAATTTACCGGTTCTCATTAGGAAGGATCTGTGGTTTCTGAGTCATGGTTTGCCTTTTCCCATTTTCTTTGTATTATGTTGGAGGCTCCAGTCACGGACAAAAGTCCACATCAAGGCCGGGCCTTCAGTGAAATAGGGAGAAGTTAATGAGAGGGGAAAGAGAATAGTCAAGAGATAGTATTTCACGGATTTTGGTGGATACGGTTGACTCTGATTTTCGCCATTCAGTAAATCTATTTTGGTCAAAAAACCCTAGCAGGTTTGGCTAAGGATATCTGTAATTTATTTCTTTACGACGCAAAAGTATTCTGGTTATATAAAGACATGGAAAGTTACATAAGGTTGCGCAGCATGCCAAGGCTAAAGCCACTAGTTACATTATTTCAGATCCTTACCTATCACTAACTGAATCATTTCAGACCCTCAACAGTCACTATCTACATTATTTCAGACCCTCATCAGCCACTAGTTACATTATTTCACATCGTCACCAGTCGAGGTGGTATTACCTAACCTATATATGAGATAGGATGGGTCGGCGACGCCGATAGGTTATGTATCCTAAGATCACACAAGGTGTTGGGAAGGCCATGGGCGAGTATGATTTTATAATTCAGCACTCATTGAGAATGAGATTTGTACAGTCTCTGACAGGAGGCAACGAGCTACGCTCTTTTTTCAACGAGTTTCTTCAGCGAGTTTCTCTCTTCCACAAGTAATCCAGTGCACTCATATGCCGATGACTCAACACTGCATTCATCCACATCCTTCAGTCCAGCTCCCTCTCCTTTCACTAATCTGCATCTCGTCATGACACAGCTTCCTCAATAAACTCGGACTTGGACAGCATATCTCAGTGGGGTACACAAAATCTTGTTAAGTTTAATGCCTTCACGACCCAATTTCTACCCATCTCTTCATCGAAAACTCCTCACAACTCTCGTATCTCCTTTGAAGGTTCTGTAATTCCACTTTTTGACTCAATGAATATACTTGGCATTACTGTAACATCCACTCTTTCTTAGAAACCCCACATTACGAGAATAGCTAAGTCTGCCTCTAAAAAACTGGGTGTCCTGTTTAGATGTCGAAACTTCTGAACAGTTGCTCCAATTACACAAGGGATTGATTCTTCCTTGTATGGAGTACTGCTCTCACATTTGGGATGGTTCTAGCTCTGTTTCCTTACTTGACAGAGTTGAGTCGAAAG
>JAUUDW010490404.1:0-12356 GCA_032361385.1 Panulirus guttatus | reverse complement strand
TAAAACAGCCTCTCTTTGAACGCTAATAATAGCTACTCGTCTATATCGCACGGGGTGCTTGGTTTGTGTAATAACTGTACCCACTGAAGAGGGACGGAGCACATCATTTCGAAGCAACGAATCTACCCCGTCAACCCATGCATGAAACCCAGTGACCCCTGGTGGCCGGCTATGGCTGTTCCTGGTCGCCAGGAAAACACCGAACTGGGCGGGGCGGCAACACATTCGAGGTGGGTTAGACTGCCAGCTTGAAGGCGAAATTTCAAAAGCCTCTGACTGCGTTATCCTTCCTCTCACTTCCACAGGATCGCCCAGGTATTCCCACAGGGCAATGTAAACCTCTGGATGCATTACAAAACACCGCACAAGTCCTGGCGTCAAAGCACTGTCTGCCTCCGAAGGAATTAGCAGCAACAGAGGAATTTAAGTATTGGAATCCAGTCGGGAAATGTGGAGCACCAACTGGTCCCGGCGGTTATTCCCTGCCAACCGGTTGACTCCTTTAAACACAACGAATCTACAGGAGAAAAAAAGGATAACGCATTCGAGAAAAACCTTACCGTAAGTTATCCCCTCGAGTTCGTCAACCACTGCCCAAGCACATTTGAAAAGCTATCATTAAAAGCCGGTGATGGCAGGGTGAGCGCGAACTCTAGCTGCCGTTAAAAAAACGAGATGTGCCACACGGACTGGACACCGCCCATGCTAAACACTGCCCGGCTCTGTGCTCTTGCCCACTAGCAGAGCAACCGACACGATGATACACGATTATTTCTTCTTTTCTTTCCCCGTCAGTGACATCAGTTTATCGCTACACGGTGCTAAATACATTTCCTGAGATGCGATTTATTTTCACGTGGGAAGCGGGAGGTGATCGAGGGCAAAATTCACCAACGGGATTAGACAAGCGTCCGTTCGCAGAGCGCGGTGAGCGATGACGCCGGGGGTATTGTACAACCAATACTTAAAACGCCCTCGAGCGACACCTTCCCAGGCCAGTATTTCACACCGACCGACGCCAGCGGTACACCCGTTATCAACAGAGCACCAGCACTGTACCGCAGCACCAACACCATACCTACCCACGAGCACTCCACCCCAGAGTATCATCATCCCTACACCCCAGCACCATCACTACAGCTCAACACCAGCACTACACTCCAGCGCCTGCACTACACTCTACACCTTCCAGTTCTTCCCCTCTCCACCTCGTACCTCTCGTCCGCGTCGTCCCTCGGCCTCCTCTGCAACTCACTCACCTGAAACAGAGCGAAATGTATGTTAGATATTATACTCCCTGTGTTTGGATACATCTACTTTCAATTACAGATATCAAACACACTGGTACCTGTCTCGTTGATGTCCAGCGTATCTTATTCTATCACACACACTCGAACATACACACACGTACAGAGAGAGAGAGAGAGAGAGAGAGAGAGAGAAAGAGCGTGTGCATGAGTAAGGCCTGTGTGTTGGTTGGGAGAAGGAGAAGGGGTAGAGGGAATATCATGAACTGGCCTTCATCTCAAACTCCTTATAATGCCAAGGCTTCTGCCAAACAGACCTAATAATGCCAGGCCTTCGTAATGAGCGTACGAGAGGGCAGTATACTCTAAGGCTGCCGACACAATCACCAGCTGGGAGTGTCCTGATGTTCCCCGTGTGCCCAGCGATGGTGGAGCCTTCACACCATGCACCGCGAACCGGGAACCCAAGACACGACCAGTTGTGTTTTCACCCCCTTCTGCACCAAGGAGACGATCCTTAAGCGTGATGACGCGACATGTGACCTGACCTTTAAAGCTCATGTCAAAAAGGCCAGACAGCCGTAGCCTTGTGCTCAAGGGTCATACACTGACTGCCATGCTCAAGGGGCGCACCGACGTGCTAAAGGGGTTCTCAAGCCCATTAGTGGTGTGAATAGCCCGGGCGATGTCTGTCTACTTGCATAAGTCATAAGGCACAGGCTCCCCATTGTTCGGTGACAACGCCAGCTTCTCTCATGAGAGACACACTTGGCGTTATCTCTCTCACTCTAGCTCCGATATCAATCTTGGGTATGGGGACCAGCCGGATCATCCCTGACACTGCAACATCGGTCTTGTCTCTGATAAAAGTTCAAAGACCCCTGTGAGCTGCGGAAGGCCACCGCCGCCACCTAAGGTATCTCCTATTACTGTCCTCAGCATCTTCTATAAAACATCTTGAAGGCGCCTGTTAACAACAGATATATAAAGCATTTTGACACTCACCTGAAACGACCACTGAACGACTACTTCTAACATCTATTCATGGAAAATCCTTCCAATACCTCTTTACAGAGCCCTTAAGACTCTACCCCCCCCCTACCCCCATGACAAAAGAAGGAACAAAAAAATCTTAGATATATACATTCCTGGCGTACTTCAGGAGCTGCCGAGCTCCACAATCACTCAGCCACAGTGAACACCTGGCGAGGTGAGCCTGGAGGCCTGAGGGCTCCCTCGTACCAGTGACGGACGCACCGTGCCAGCCAGCCACTCCTGATGCTCTCCATCAGCCGAATTCCTCGGAGTTCAGATTTAAAACGGCATCACACCAGAAAAAAGTTTAATCGGATGGTTTGAATGAATGAGGATTACAGTGGTGAGATAGTCGCGGGGCAATTTCTTTAATTTTACGTACTTGACCACGAGAACCCATTCAACAGGACTCCTACAGCTTCAAGGGTGCGCTACAGACTGTAGCGGGGAAGAGATAGACATCTTTGGGGTGGGAAGCTCCTCGGCGATGCTGTACTTCTTTTCGCCAACTGAAACTGAATGTAACGTTTCTCTCACGATGTAACCTCTTATGTACGCAGAGGCGCTGACACGCAGATAATGACACATCCTCGTGCCTCCCCCTTTTTATCAACTACACACGGTAGTTAAGCACAGGTGAGTACAAAGACCCAATTTAGAAGTTACCCTTTATCAACTACACTCAGAAAATTCTCAAGAGCTTTAAACCGAAATCTTTAAAATATTCACCCCTCGTTATTTCTTGGGCAGAAGCCATTCAATGTCAAACTATATAACACCCCAAGAGCCTTTTTTTCTTTTTGACAGATTACAGACTTTTACTGGAAACTCTATACTTCTAGAGCACGTCCCATCAATGACTCTGCCCTCACTTAGGTCTTCAGCAGCATCAAGACGAGTCACGCGCTGGAAATGAAGTTATAATGTCGAGATAGTGAATCTGGGAAGCGTTTATTGGAGGAAGCAGGGTAGGGTGGCAGTCAGTTTCCTTACACACGATGCTGTGACCCACTTGGGATGAACCAAATGTATAGCCTAACCATGTTAGGCTACGTCGGGTGAATCAAAAGAATTTAATATATAGTAATGCTAAAAAATATTCGTGATATTACCTTGTTAACCAGAAGAAAATTCCAAGGATAAAAAGAGAAAACCATTTGAAAACATAACTTTACTTAGAACAGAGCATAATAATGGACTCCGTCAGACAGCAAAGTAGATTCTACCTTACCCTCATTACGTCCGCCACAAGCACGGTGCCTGAACGAGCCATCGCCTGAGGCACAGGCAAGATAAATGTGATGGATGACCCCAATATTAGCGGACTGTTTAACAATTACACGTCCTACACCGACTCCGGGCTGTATTTCCGACAATCCACCAAATTTGAAACGCAAAACCCGCCCTGCGAGCTGGCCTTCGGGAAAATTACATCCAGAACGGAATTAATCAGCGGTGATGACCGGGTTGCGTCGGCAATCTGCACTACTAATGTCAGTCTAAACTTATTTTCGTGAGTGCCCTCCGGCTGGCACTGGAGGTAATGCCGACTGCTTCTTGTAGTAATACTTGCCAGACGCCCACAGCACCACGACGAAACGCGAGGAAAAGAAATGCAAACAAATGCAAACATATAAAGGACTCTCTCTATATTAAGAGTCTGTTACGTCACATTACCTTAATGGCTGACTGGAACAACAAGATCAGACCCAACCAGAGACTTTCTCACCTGCCACTTGTCTCCATAAGGGGGAGGTCATATACGACCTTCTGGATTTAATCTGCACCACAGTAACCCTCTATTTCGTCATACTATTATGTGTCATATGGTTCCAGTCAGTAACAAAGATAAGAAACAAAATATCCACGTGTCCCTGGGCAAAATCATGCTTCCCAAATTCGATTCTTCTTATCAGTAATGGAATGCCAAAATACGACAGGAGTTTCTCTACCTAACCCAATACACAGCCACGTGTTCCTTGGAGTAGAAACAAATGACACTCGATGTACGATATTCCTTGGCGAATATGTCTACATTTGGCACCAGTATAGTTCTCAACATAACTATACCAAAAAAATGTAAACACTATACTAACTCAATTCAGCATGTTACTCTAGTACTCCACCGAAAATATGGCTCAAGGTGGTATGGTAGTGTAGATGATGACAACGAGCGCGTGGATTCTCTTCCACCTCTCTTTTATCCAGGGTGGAACCAAGAGCCTCGTTAACTCGCCTGTTATCATCTCTCATGAACCATCCTTTTCTCGTTCGAGGTGATGCTGCTTTTCGGCCGCTGCTCTTGTGAGCTGCCTGCCTTGGCCCGTCCTTACGACCTGGACTTGGGACACGCGACTGGCTGCGCGTTCCTATGGTTCGTGTGTGAACACCAGCCACACGAGGATTGGCCGTTACGGTGCCTCCTCCTTTCCTCACACAGATAAGTCGTGATTTTCTCTTCCTTCTCTCGTCTCTTCTCTCTTCCACTTTCAACAAGAAGGTCAAGGACCATCAGCAGGGGCTTATTATCTACCCTCGTATTCTTGCTTTCGTTCTAACTTTGTAATCTTAAATTTTCGACTTTACACCGCTCGATTAGAGAATGCTCTTGCCCGCACTACGTCGGTTACTGTACAGATTTATCTACAGAACAGTTTTCTATATAACGTAAGCAAGGCCATGTGAGTCTTAGACTGGGAGATCCTATGATCCTACATGCCTCACTGGGTCCAAGAACTCAACAGAATCCTACATCTTTTCCTTATAAAATCCCATGTACGGGTCTGTGCCCAGCCAACCAGCAGATACGTGACTGTATGGGCTCCGAGCACCGAATTCTAGTCAGAAAAGTTCCCTCTGCTCTCGAGGTCTTCTGAAGTTTAATTTTCTCTATTTCAAGGAAGAGCACACAGTCTGGAGTACCTTCCTGGGAACATACACGAAAGTACTTATCCGTAAGTCACCCATGTGATAATTCGTAAAGATACGTGAGAAAAAAAAAAGAAAATGCTAAATCCTTCACGGGATATGCAGGTGGGAAACAGAACAACATAAGACAAGACGGAAGGCTGTACCACACTTCAGGCTCATATGAACTCGGACGACCCGAAAATACTGACCTAGGTCGTACATCGATAGTAGCAGTACACTGAATAGCATGACTATTTAATTTACCACAGCGCTATCGGCAGCGATCGGTGGCGGGGAAAGAGAGAGAGAGAGAGAGTAGAGAGAGAGAGAGAGACGAGTGAGCAGTCAGGTTTCGTGTGGGGTCAGGATGTGATCAGCTGTTACGACGGTCTGTGGTGACGACTAACAGGACCAGCGAACACTGGACGAGCACACGAGGTTGTCTAACTTATTTCTGCTGTTTATGAAAAACTCATTCTTTCTTTTCCATCATTCATTCCTTTTTCCAGTCACGTAATGAATGAGAGAAAGAGGAAAACAAAAGAATCCCTGAATTCGTGGAAAACCTGATTAGGAATCGAATTATTTCTGGACATCCCCTGTATAATAAAGATGAGGTTCCTGTCTCAGGACAGCCACATGTTCTGAACATCTGGCTTAGAATATCTAAAGTCCTTGGAATATCCAAAGTCTTTGGAGTATCCGTGTGGAAGATTTAAAATCGGTGGGGGTAATCTAAGCGGAATATTTACGGTCTTCAAACACTCCAAGCTCGAATACATTTTTTATCTTGGATAATCCATATATCTCTCCGTCGTCGGTCACTGAAACACCCTACCTTACTATGCTGGCCAAGCAATTCGCCGTCGTCTACTGTCGTCTGTTAACGGCTAACAGCAACACCGGGACAATCAACAGGGTGTACACGGCGAGGAACTTGCACGGGGCTCGCTGGGTGTCGTGGAGCTGCGGTGAACCTGATGATATACACACGGGGTGCGCTGGGTGTCGCGGGACCCTGGGGAGACCCGCCAAATATGGGGCATCGCCAACTGTCGTTGACCCGTCGTGGTAGGCTGGATTACGACGGCTCTGTTGTTGCCCTCGAGTCCTGCTTATACTCGGTATGGATCGTTGTCAGGCGGGTTGTCTGCCGTCCAATTGGTCCGGATCAATGGATCAGTGAGCCCGGAGTGCAAACCCTTGGCGGAGATCAGAGGATGAGTTCTGCCGGTAATCCGATGCCTTCATCTGGATCAGCGAGTTGTGCACTACCCAAAGCCACTGCGGCTGTGAGAAAATGGAAAGCGTCGGTGCCGCTTAAACCCCACTCGAACGCGACCACACGACCTTTGAACGCAACTCCTCGACCCTTGGGTATGACGACCTCGCCTCTGGCCTTAACCTTACCTACCTGCTGAAGGGGGGATCACTGCATACTTCATAATGACCCTTAGATCAATCACACGGCCCCTAACAGCTAATACTGATCAGGAGGGCTTCCGCAGCTGACCTTCTCGGAATCACATTCTCCTGGTCATACCACTGGTGCGAATCGCCTGCCTCGAGCCAGTGGTGGAACTTGGTCGTGCTAGTGGCGATGGCGAGCGTACCCCCCACTACCGGCGAGGTTTGTTTCCAGTGTAGGTTCTAAGGTTCCCAGCAGACTAACCGCCCTAGATCCAATAATGCTCTCTTACATCCACTGCTTAATTCATTCCTATGCAGTGGGAAGGGAGTTACCGTAACGTCTTGGTGTGACCACTGGTCTGTGTAATTACCTAATAAATACGGAGGAGGAGCTCTACTCTCGTGGGGCCCTATCTCTTGAACATTCTCTACTATCATACAGCTTCTTATACTTAGGTGTCTGTGTGTGTGTGTGTGTGTGTGTCCCTGTGTACGTATCTACGCACGGATACGCAAGTCAAAGCATGTGTGTGTGCCGTATGGGAAAGGCTACGCAAGTATGTACTTTTCTGTGATCATACGTAAATAAACAAGTTTATGTTGACAGTTAACATATCAATTTTTCTGCTCAATTAAATGGGACGATTTGTCAAAACAAACTACCCGAAACAGTCAATTATATATCTAATGGACAAAAAATAACGAAACAAGTGTAATTATTAAACAGCAATTTCCTTTAATCATAAATGATTACAAAAATGACATGAATCAATAACGTTATCTTTTGCAAAAAGTTTCTTTATCATTTCAAGAATCTATCCTCCCAAGGGCTAAGGTCATGTACACAGTGAGTGGGCAGATAACGCCATCCCAACAGCTGTTGGAGGGCGTTATGTCTTGTACGAAAGCGTGCGCTCACTGTATTACATGCGTGTGCAGAGTGAGTGTATGTTGTATTGAGATTCATCCTCAACACATGAAGGCGGAGTTAAGGATTCCTTTTTTGGGTGGTGAATGTATGCAGCTTGACCTTAACGGTCTCCATGACCCCGGCAGCTGATAGGCCTAAAGCCCACACAACCAGCCAACCAAACGGAAGACCAGGTCCACACAACGCAGCGAGGGTACGCATAGTCTTTGTATCATCGGAACCACCTGAGGAAGGTACTTCAAGTTACTTCGACCGTTAGTTGGTTACAGAACTGGAGTTGTCGACCTTAACGGTCCTGGCAGTCGATAGTTGGAGCTAAAGGCGAAAGAACCAACCGATCGACAACAGATGTGACGACGCCTTTTGGGCTGCCGGCGTGGCGTGGCGTGTCCGGGTCTAGCTGGCAGTGAGCCTTCGGGCTGAGGGGGACCGACCTCACGTCATGAAGTAATTATTCATCGAGCTGTTACCCGGCGCCCGTTACACTATCAATGTCGAGATGTAACGTTCAGCAGGAAGCGAGTCGAGCTCCTCCAGCAACGATCAGACAAGTAACAACGGTAAACCTAACAGGACCATACAAAAACCAAACAAAAAAAAAATAATGTAACAGACGAGAAAGCAGCAACGGATTGGACAACAATAACGCCAAAGAGACCGTACGGGAAGAGAACGGAACAACAGTTGGACAATGACAGTTCCCAACGGACCGTAAGGAAGAGAAAAAGAGCTGGAAAGATCGGGCGACAACGGGTAATCCAGAAAGACCCGAAGAAAAGAGCCGTAAGAGAGGAGAGAGCAGCAACGGGCTGGACAACAACAGCGCCCGAGAGAACCATAAAAGCTGCCGTAGAGAGAGAAAACAGCTGATAATCTAATTAGCTTGGGTGCAGGCGCCCAGCTGGTGCACTGAAAACCCCTCTCCACACCGTCCGCCGGCAGTGACCGTCCGGCGGAGGGGCACGCACGTGTGGCATGCAAGCATCAGGCAGGAACCGTGGGGCACGGTACCCTCGGCAATAGGGCGTGTAGGGCAGCACGAAGTGGAAGATACAACAAGGACAGTCACGAAAACATCATATCTAAACGGAGTCAAAACGGTGCTTCGAAAACAGACACTTAACAACAGAGGTAAAACGGACTACGAACGGCGTCTCATTCCAAAACAGTCACAAAAAAAGATGCACAAAACACACACACAAAACAAAAACACACATGACAAACACCCAGGACAAGGAAACAGTGACTGATAATAAAGGCAGCGAAACCCACAGAACGAAATCGGTGAGAGACAGCAGAAGCCAAGACGAGACAGAACAAGAACACCGACGACTCACGCAGGCGAGACAGTGAACCACGAGACGAGACCACCCGAGACAGCAGCAGCAGCAGAAGACACCTTAGCGAGAGGCAAGAGGAAAGGACCATGGTGGTGGTGTGCTGGCCTCGCCTCCTTGCTGCTTACACAATTCCTCCCCAGCACACACACACACACACACTATACTGTACCACCAATAATCCACTACAGAGAAAGGAAAAGACTCGCTCGGTTGGCTTTCGCTTATCGAAGTGCGAGGAGCTGCTGCAGGAGGAGGAGGTTCGGGATAATTTACGTCAAGTGCTTACGAGGGAGTGGAGAGAGCTCAGTAGTGTTCTATTCTCTTTTTCTTTTTTAAGCGGAGACGAGAAATGAAAGAGTAATTCAAGTTGCCATAAAACTCGATTCCTACCTAACATATGGGTAAAGCATAAGGCAAGGGGAGGCGGGGCCTGCAGCGTACAAAGCCTTTCACGCTACCCAAACTGCCGATGCAACTAAAGTCTGCAGTTTACCTTCTCTACCATAAGCCAGGTACCCATTCATCGACCACATAATCCATAATGAGATGATGAATAGCTGGGTTTGGAATTCAGAACGGCTGTCTGGACCATGACTCGAACCCGGGCACGTAGACTCATAATATCCACGCTATCCACTCCGCCATGAGGGATCATTTGACGTGATTCGATTATGAGGAATTTGGAAAACGCAAGAACCTAACTGTTACTCGGCGTTTTCAGCCACAAAAAAAATATATATACATCTAAAAGCTTAAAATCAACTACATGAACTGTTTTAAATTCTTAAATTCGTACACTAAAACTTTATACAAACTATCCATCTCAAAAATGAGATGATAATGATGATGATGATGATAATAATAATAACAATAATGATAAAAAAGAAACACTAAGCCACGATGTTTTAATGGGACATGTTCCGCCGGATGCGCTGGCCGGATCCACAGCGAACGCCCAGTAGAGTCAAATACACACACAACAGTAATTCCCACACCGGTGAATACGAACAGGTGAACAGGCAACAGACACGATAGCACTGGTGACAAGATATCGCCAGGTTAAACACCACTAGAATGTAAGATATCATCCGTATGAACAGTGAAATTTAATGAATATAAAGCTTTTCTTAACAAAATGGAAATGTAACACACAAATTAACAATCAACGTGAGATATCTCAGCACGGACTGTATGACTAGATCAATACAGTTCAGTGACTGTAAGGCTGCAATTTAGCACAGCAATAACAGTTGCACTTTAACACAGCACAGAGACCATTTGGATGCACTTTTAAACAGCACACTGTCCATTTGGTTGCACCTAAACAGGGCACAACAAATATAAGACTGCACGTTAAAGAGCATTTTCAAGGCTGCATCATAATCAAGAAAGGCTGCAACTTGAAACAGCAAAAGGGCTGCGGAACTAGCCCAACGACACATACGGGCCACAGGACTAGTGTAACAATGCACAGTCACTACAAGTCTGCAGTTGAACACACCACACTCACTCCAAAGCCGCATCCCAACACATCAAACGCACTTCCTCAAGACACATCAACCATGGGAGAGCACCGGAACAAAGCAAGATGTCTACAGAACCACAACATACATATACTAGGACACCAAGAGCAATGACTAATAAGAGAGGGATATACAGACCAGACACACCTGTTGCCCCCGTGGGAAGCTGATCCGAGCCAGTGATCACAGCGATTCAGAGGAACGTGATCCACAACCCCAACCACCACCCGCCACCCCGCCCACCCACCCACCCACACACACACACACACACATTCCTGTCCTAAATCCCCGCTGTGCTACGCGGGGGTGACGGCAACAGGTGTTCGAAGCTATGGGTGACCGGGTGAGGCTTAAAAGGGGGTACACACGCGCATTTTCTTCGGCTGGTTTTACTGGGGGACTTAAGTGATTCGCACGAGCGTCGATTCAATACAGAGTGTGAATATTCCCTCGTTGCTAATCTTCTCATCGCCGCATAATCGCCGGTAAATTACTCAGCGTCGATCAATATCGCGTTCATCACTATCATTTTCAGCCTCGTCATCACCATCTCTTCGTGCCAGACCATCGCCAATATGGTCATCCTCATCACCCGACCGACTCATCCCTCAGCAGGGTCGTCGTCTTCACCACTATCATTACTGGTGTTCTTTATGGCAAGGGGCGTGCCTCCGCCAGCCGCGTACAACCTGCCCCGCCGTAAACACCGGCAGCCAGAGAGAGAGAGAGAGAGAGAGAGAGAGAGAGAGAGAGAGAGAGAGAGAGAGAGAGAGAGAGTTAGATTGAGAGAGAGAGAGAGAGAGAGAGAGAGAGAGAGAGAGAGAGAGGAAGAGGAACTAGATATGGTGTCAGCGAATGGTGATCGTGTCAGTGTGAGCAAAAGATGGTCGAAATGAGCGTTAGTAGGCCTCGGTGGAAACCGGTGGCTCTGGCGTTGTTTGGTGTTGACTGGTGGTGGCAATGGTGTTGTTGGCAGAGGGCGTGTGTGTGTGTGTGTGTGTGTGGCGTTCGCAAAAGGCGCTCGCGGGTGGTGTTGGCAGAGGGCGTTGGTGACGGCGTCGGCAGAGAGGGCAGCGATGCCAGCGGGGTGTGAGGGACGGGTCGGGAGGGAGGCGAGGGCGTGCCCCAGTAAAAGGCTCGTGACTCGTGTGCAACAAAGCCTCCACCAGGATGCATGGTGGTTGGCCGAGTCGACCCCACCATGCGATCCCCGGCCTCGTCGCCTCACATCCCGGGGGTCACTCCGTATGGCCTGCGCTGCGTCATCCCGCCGGACCTCAGGAAGAGGAAGTGACGGCGGAGGGAGGGAGGGAGGGAGGAAGTGTGCAGGCGTAGGAACAAAAGTGTTATGGGTGGCGGGGCAGGAGAGACCCAGGCGGGGCAGACCGGACGAGCCGACACCAGAGGTACTCCACCCTCCGCCACCAGCCCAGTTACCAAACACCGCCCCTACCACCACCACCACTAGCACCACTACCACGAACACCAACGCTGCCCCTACCACCACCACTACTAGCACCACTACCACGAACACCACCGCTGCCCCTACCACCACCAACTCTACTTTCACCACGTCTACCCTTAGGCAATACATCACATGCCCTTGACGGTACGATCTCTGGACACTACGGTACGACCCTTGAGCACAACGGTAAGTAAGATCTTGAAGCATGACGGTACGATGGATGGTTATGATGGCTCTTGGCCACTGACCAGACCCTGAAGGGTCAGGTCAAAGGTCAGGCCATCACACCCAAAGGACGCACTGTCGTGCTCAAAGGTTTAAGACGCTCGGACGCACAAGACGAGAGGGCTTCATGTGGTCTTCTGTGCTCGAGATGGAGGAGAAGAGTAAAATAGGGAGGGGAATGAAGGAGCATAGATAAAGAAAGAAGGAAGGGGGAAAAGGGGGAAGATGATGAAAGGGTAGAGGTAGGAGAAAGAAGAAGTGGAAGTAAAG
>JAUUDW010490294.1:0-12356 GCA_032361385.1 Panulirus guttatus | reverse complement strand
TGGTCAAAGATTTGGACACAAACTAGAACACTGTGTCTTAGAATGTGAAAAAATAGAGCCGTTTAGGGATAGATCTACAGAGACCCTGCAAGAAATGTCACAACACGTTATTGTTAATGACAAGATACCTGAAATTTTAAGTATGTATCCACTTTTTGCATCTAGTAGGTAGAACTTAACATATGAAACTATGTAGCTATGTAATGCATGTAATACCAACCCACTGGGGTCTGATTAAGACCCTTTGTGACCCCTGTAATCCTTTCGCGCTACCGCTCACAGGATGAGTATGGGTGCACAATAAATCTGCCGGGGTTTTCCCTGAACAAATCAATCAAATAAATCGAGATGGAAAACCTACTCTTTAAAAAGTGTTTCGCCATGGGTGTTAGCAAGAACCAGTGATGTGATTGGAATGAAGCCCATCCTAAAGCATAGCGGTGAAGGAAAAGAAACAGACATCACAACAGAACATTACTCAGCTGGCAATGGCCACACATTAATTATGTGACGCATTAGCTTACCAGCCACAGGCTTCTAAATGTGTCATCGTGTGTAAACCATTCCAAGCCGGGATGGCGGGATGAAAGAATCAACATCATTCTTAGGCTGGCAGAAACTACAACCAGAGAGAGTTTAATTAGTTAAATCTTCCCCTAAATTCCCTGAAGCCAGGATGCAACGAGCTTGTATCTGAAGACAGATACAGATTCGCCACCAGTAATGGTAATGGATTCCTACCGACAAAAGTCTTTAAGCAAACCTGCGCAAGATAATGAGACTGTTGAACACAACGCTGGGCTGTCCATTCGAAGTCTAGGAAATGTAATCGGGAATGAGCCAGGAGATATATTGAAACAAGCAGACGAGTGCAAATAGGCACTGGTAGGTTTATTCTCCAGTGTAATAAAATGAATCAAGTAAAACATATGGATGGAGAAATTAACATGATTAGCAGACTACAAGATGCTGTCACTGCTACATTGAGGATGGGCTAAACTTAATATATGGGGCGCTAATCATATCAATTATAGATCGTGTGACAAGAGGTATGAACATACTAGAACACCAGTTTTTACACTGTAGAAAAACAGAAGCATTTGGAGACACCTTCGTTCCCCCCCCCAAAAAAAATTAAAAAAATGACACAACAAAGTACTGTCAGTGATAATACACCTCTGAACTATTCTACAGAACTGGATTACCTAAAAGTGTCATAAGACTCATCTTCAACGTATCATGTGTCTATGAACTAGTGTCAAACAATAACATTCGTGAAACACATACTACATTCACGAGAAAAAAATAAACTTTCATTTCTCGTTTCACTCTATGATTCCCCATTTCCTTAAAATGGCATTTTCACCCAAAACTCATCTCCGCCATAGAATCTAGATTGCCTAGTTCTACAAAGTTTTTAATCGTCTTTGTCCATTGATAAAGTTTGGCTGAACTATTCCAAAATCCTGCTTTTTGCTTTTATCATCCATCCTCTTATATTTTAATCCACTTTGAGGTAATTTACCTCCTCCCAGTTTCAAGTTGGCCCAATCCTTACATACTTTTAAAATCCTAATCTTTGTCACACACTTGAAAGTACCACCAGTTTTACTTTTCTACTTCGATATCTTTTCGTCCACATATTTTATTCACTGTTTTCCCTTTAACTACATGACCTTTCTCTACATCTCAACAAGTCTATTGGCATGCGTATCATTCTTCAACTGTCTCAAAAATACCATCTCTATTCTCATAGTTCAATGTTCTCACAATCCCTTTTCGTATATCAGAGGCATCTGTCTTCCACTTCGCATTTTATCAAATCTGTTTTTTGGACACTGGAGGAGGTGTTTATGAGCCAACCCAAGTGTTTGCCATGTGGGTCGTGTGACAACAGGTTGAGTCACCAGCACTGAATATGATACATGAAACTCTAGAGTACTGACTCACTGCTTTACCACTTGTGATGTTTGCTGCAAAGGCTGACTTTCGCCTGTCTATTATCGACAGGTGAAAATTCTCGAACTGAGAGGGGCTTCCACGATCTGCTTCATTTCGTCATAACTGGCTTTTTTATTTTGGTGGTGTTTCTTGCCTTCTCTTGTCAGGTTCCTTGTGTGCAGCTGGAAAATATGTTGCTTAGGTGTACCCTTTCTCAGTTGCATTGAAAGTTTTCCATATAGTGGGGTGGCGGTGACACCAGTGTTATGTAAGTGGGCTGGTTTCAGGTTTGTGAGGGGTTAAGAGGGTGATGGCAGATTTCTGTGACGATGCAGGCATTCTGATTTAAAACAGCCAGTGTCCCAATTTTGTGATGCAGTGTTCTATGTTTGATGTTGCTTGGACAGTGTCAGGGCGTTGTGATGCGCTTGTAAGGAGATGGGAGGTCATTTAGGAAGAGAGTGAAGAGAGATGGAGAAATAACTGCTCCTTGGGGAACTTAACTGTATGGTTTGAGGGCTTTGGAGATGGGTCCTTTGTGAACAAACTGATCTGGCAGTCATCAGTGAATTTTGCTGAACATATTTGTCATTTTTGTGGAGGGTCGAATGCTTTGGTGTTATCTGTTGTCACTAATAGTGTGCGGGAAGTGGAGATGTGGTTGCTTGAAGCCATACAGAATGTGTTGTGTAAGGTATGTGCGCAGTGTACTGGTAGAGTAATTTGGTGTAAAGCCATAATGTGTGGCGAGAGTGGGTTGTTTTGCTTTGGTTAAGAGGTAGTCAAACCCAGGGTAAAATATCAAGCAAGGAGTCAGGCGGTGTAATTTGTGGGTTTTAATAAACTGTATGACAAAAGAAGGGAAAGTGCCAGCAAGGAGGCTGGCTACACCACAAGCAGACAAAGGTTTGCTCCATCCGTGATTACCTCCTCAAGCATTGATAAAAACCTTCATACTACGTTTCGTTCTCTGTTTACATTCAACCACACTCCTGCTTATCTCTAATCATTTCACCTTTCTGTCCTCATCTTATCTCTCCCTTTCTCATTCTGCCATTCCACTCCCCTTGCCTTTGTATCCATTTTTATCTTTCTTACAAGTCATTTCTTCTAACAAGACCATAAACCACTGATGCTCGCCACCCAACCCATACCTTCCAAAACAACGTAACCTCAGAGGGGGAGGGGGAAAAAAGCCATGACTTCATAAGCAAATGCTTAAAAACCTTGTAACTTATCTGGTTTGCACGGAGAAGTTAGATGAATCTATCCTCATAACGTGTTCGCAGATTCACACAAAAATGAGTCCCTTCTCGTTGTCTCGCGTCTTACTGCCTTCATCTTGTGTATGTGTGTGTGTGTGTGTGTGTGTGTGTGTGTGTGTGTGTGTGTGTGTGTGTGTGTGTGTGTGTACCCCTGCTTACGTCATATGCTCATATACAGACGAAGGCAAAAAGAGAGAGAGCACAGCTGGGTTGGCTGTGTGCCGGCTGCCCAGACCGGGATTCGAATGTGGACTAATAAGATTTTTGGCCGAAACTTTAATTAATGCACAAAAGAGGCTCATGTGTTTGTGTGTACATGTGTGCGTGAGAATGTAAGTGGGCAAGTGTGTTTATGATGCGCTTGTGTGTGGATGTGCGTGCGTGTGTATGTGTTGTTCTTACACCACCTACCTGAAGGTGCCTAACCTCCCTGACTCTCTCCATCCATCACACACACCTCATCCGAAAGTCCAGGGTGAACCACTTGACAACAAAACCCTAATTCCCTTTTAACTTTCCTTCCGTCATAATGATAATCCCTGGAAAACCTCACGACGATAAAGCTCTTATCTCTTCAGAACTTCACAAGGAGAACCTTTAGAACCTTCTCTCAACAAGAACCTGATCCCTTCAGATCAACATAGCATCATCCGGCCACAAGACATTGCTTAAAATTTCTTCTCTCTCTCTCTCTCTCTCTCTCTCTCTCTCTCTCTCTCTACGGAAACGCGCGTAATGGGGATGCAACTCAAGACAAAATCCCGTGGGAAGATCGCGTCTGGCGGTGTGCGCTCTTCCTACCGCACTGACTGTGCACAGAAGGAAACTAATGGCAGGATACGTTATGGCACAGTCTACAACGACGGATATTGATGAATTTCGGAAGCTGAACGCACGATGGACGAAACAACATCGGAGCGTTCGGAATTCGAAAACACTAAAAGGAACTTACTGAAAGGAACTTATTGAAATGAAAATTAGAAGCACGAACTCAGATGATGCCAGGGCCAAAGCCACCAAGCAGTATGCAGCGAGACGGACACTAATCCTGGATACTGGAGGGTCTAAGTGATAGAAGGAACGATGCACCTACAAAGAAGGGCAGAGACGAAGTAAAAACAATGATGAAAGAATTATGTGAAAAAAGGAATGTAATGATTAAAAGATCTTTCAACTTGTGGAAACGGAACTGAGTAACAGTAGAAAAGACAGAAAACACACGGTTCCAGTGTTTCATAACCTCCTGATGGGGTCTACAAGGGATGAGGATGAAATATCGAAACGTGTGAGAACTGTCCACCTTCACAGAGATGACGCAAGGAAGTCCCCATGGATACACGGAGGTAAAAGGAATATGATACGAGACATGGGTAAGAATACACTATTGTAATGAAAACAAAGCAACAGCTAACGTCTTTATATGACAGACATATAAATGACACAGGGAGGATATGCTGAACAGTACAGATATGAATACATTACATGTGGCATGAAATATATGTGAAAATAAAGAAACTTAAATTGTGATTTGTTTGGGGATATGTGAAATATATGTAGCAATCAACAGATGAAAATAACAATCGATACAGATGAGATGTGTGGTATACGTGCAAAACAACTTAAGACACGTCAGTTATTGGTATGAATCAAAAAAGAGTAAGCGATTTATATATGCAACAGTCAGCATTACACGCGTGGTATACATGCAAAAAAGGGGCACCTGAAATAAACGTATAGCTCGAGAAAGTAAACCAGGAATATATGTTAATATCAAAAGTGCATTCGCGAGATGTACGCCATGATGAACCTAACGTATTTGAAATATACGCAGCAGTAAACAAAGGAAATTGGAATACGTGTGACAGTCATCAAGGGAAGATACGTAAACTACATGTGGCACTCAGGAGAGGAACGTTTGAACAAAAACTTTATCTCGTGAGAATTTACAAGATGAGACCCTAATTCCCTTAGAACCTTCCACCTACAAGAATGTAATCCCTTCAGATCAACGTTATCATCACAGACGTAGAACCGCCTGGCTGCAAGACACATCATACAAAATTTTCCTGCCACAGAAAAACGTGTAATGGAAATGCAACTCGACACAAAATCCCGTGGGAAGATTCCGTCTTGCAACGCGCGCTTTCCTGCCACACCGACTGTACTCAGACAGAAACAAATGGTGAGAATTGTTATAACACAGTCCACAAAGACAGAAATTGATAAATTTTGAGAACTGGAAGGACGGTGGATGAATTGAACGTCGGGGCTACACGTGGGTCCGTAACGTTGACAAGAACAGGTGAAAAAAGTAGATGAATGAGTTGGGAAGATACTATAGAGAGAGAGGGGTTGCTGGTTATGTACAGAGCGAGAGACAGTGAAAAGCACATTATATAATATTTCGGGATACAGGAAAAGAAAAGAGGTAGAAGAAAGTATGTATAAAGAAGAGTTAATGCACTAAAGCATCAAATGATTACATTATAAAGTGTTATCAGCCCTCATCTGGGAAGAACGTAATTCAGCATACAGCACACACACGTGTTTGCAAAATGAAGAAACGAGTTAGAATATTAGCAAAAATTTGCTGGTGAACGAAATAATGCAAAAAAGACTAAGAAAACGAAGTCAGACAAAGCGTGCAAGCATCACCATATGTAAAAGAGAGAAGCGGATAAAGAAAACTGCTTTTAATACGTCACGACAGAAAGTACGCAACCGACACTAAGCACATAGAATTACAGTAGTAATTTACGTTTAGGGGCAAAAGAGTGAATGTGAACGACATAATGCAGGTTTACCGGATAACAGACGAATTGTATACTCGCACCAAAAAGTCTCTGCCCCCAGGGTCCTATGTATTTGGAAATGATCACACGTTAGAGATGTGGAGGAACTCTGTATGGTTGGTACGTCTAACTGTGAACTCCATCCCAAAATGACATGATAACTGCAATGTACAATTTATTTGTCATAGAACAGAATGAGGTTGGGTAGAACTTGTGAACACCATTGCAGCAAATCGTCACCGGTTTTACGTATGATATAATATTCTATCAAACTTCATTCTGTTCTGTGACAAATATATTGTATAGAGCAGTTATCATGTCTTTATGGGATGCAGCTCAAAGTTAGACGTACCAAACACACCCGAGTTGCTCCACATCTCTAACGTGTGACCATTTCCAAATACATAGGACCCTTGGGGGGGGGGCAGAGACTTTTTGGTGCAAGTGTACATGCTCAGAATTTGTGAAACGAGAATTTCATATTTTCTTAGTAAGAAGAAAAAGTAACATGTAGTGATGCGTATGATGGCTAGTGAGCTGATACAGTGCTGGGCAGATGTTGTTTAGTACACTTGGGTGTGTGTCTCACGAAGCACACCTGCAGTAAAGACAAGTCTTTATGGTGATCTCCGGTTACGAAAGTTGCCTCTGAGGCATGGATAGTAAGTCAAGGTGACTTACTTTTGGTGGAAAGATGAAATGCTCATCAGTACACAACACATCTGCGTATGAAGTTACATGACCGTGCAGCAAATAGTTCCTGAAAACTGAACTCGATTGTAAAACTAAACTATGGTGTGGACGCCATTGGTAGTAGAATTGACTTTCCTCTGCTTCTTACGGGTGACTGCTAATTGAACATAAGCCAATGTATTGTGTGTGTGTGTCATGCAATTGTTTGTAGTGCGGTAATTTCTTAGGCCTACGGTCTGCAACTTCCAAGAGCCTGACCCAACTGAGAAAGAGCACAGCAGCTTGGTCCCAGACCGAGCTCTTGTCGTAAAGACCTGCAAAGCCATCGGTAGGTTACTAAGGTAAGGTAATCGAGGATGGAGCGACGTAGGTGGTGGTGATAGACGCACTCAGGCTTAGATGTCTGTAGAGAGTGCGGGTGATGCACGAGTGGAAAATTTACTCTCATGGGTACATGTTGGGCCGGAGCCAGAATGCCAGAGGACTACCACCACAAACTCACCTGCCACATGTTACCAGGGGACCACCACCACCACCACCACACCTGCCACATGATACCAGGAGACCACCACCACACCTGCCACATGATACTAGGGGACCACCACCATCTCACGTGTCACATGAAACTAGCGGACCATCATCACTACACGTCAACATTAAGAATGTACCACACATATTTACACTCCACATCTGTCCATCTTCTTTAATCAGTCCATTGTTTCCCCCCTACTAGCCCCCAGCCCCATTCCTGCCCCAATAAAAGAATATGTTCCTTTCCATCCTGGTGATGACGATATTTGCCCGCTGGCTGACACGAACCTATAGCCGATATAATCTCTCAGCCCGCCGATGTAATCAAGCCGCTCATAGACATGCAAGTCTTGGACAAGAGAAGGTAAAACGAGTCTGTGTAGCAAGTTGATAGTAAGTACTGTATTCTGAGGTTAACTTCGTACTAGTTAGTGAAGAAAGTTTTATGTGAACAGAGACAAGCGTCTATGATAGTGAGGTTGAAGCCTTGGCACATAGAAGAGAGTAAACGTAGGCAAGCATAGAGCGTAAAGGCACTACACTGGGTACGGTATATCGACATAGAAGGCTTTAGGATGGTAGAGGAGAGGGTTTGCAGGAGAGAGTGGTAGGGAAGTTGGTTGTGGGAGGTGGGGAGGTAGGGAAGAGTGGCAGTACCGGGAGTGTAGCGTGTGGTGTAGGAGGCAGCCATCCAGCCAGACCCTCTCCAACCCTTGGGAAGACTTACAGGTGCTCCTCGCTCCCGACACACACACACACACACACACACACAGATTGATTGCTGAAAATGTGAATGCTGGCATCATTTAGAAGTATAAAATGTTGTATAATGATAAAGTAAGACAGATGAGCCTCACGAGTGTAGAGCTACCTTCCTTAACAGTACTAATAGGTGGTTACATTGACACTTTGGTAATTATACTCTGGCTATTCAGCCCACACTGGTACCGGTGGCTATCACGTAAAGTACAAAACGGTGCTCATCTTCTTAATCTCAGCCGTGTGTCTGAGTGCCAGACTTTGTTGGAAATCGTCGGTGTTGTGATTGAGCACATTGCTGACGCAGGTCACCAGCCTTCCACACCACCCACGGGTCCTGGCCTGCCTCGCCATCCACGGGTCACTGGCCTGCCCTACAACCCCCAGGTCACCGGCTTGCCTCGCCATCTGCGGGTCAGCGGCCTGCCTCACCACCCACGGGTCTACAGCGTGCCTCAAAATCCATGGATCACCGGCATGCCTCGCCCGCATCCGCGGATCACTTGCTTGCCTCACCATTCGCGGATCATCGGCTTGCCTCCATCTACGGGTCACCTGCCTACCCCACCATCAACGGCTCACCTCTCTATCTCGCTGCTGTTTCTCTCATATTCTCTCTGCCAACTCTGGCCCTTTCACTATATTATTTTTTTTTTTTTGTTCTCTTAGTTTAACCTTCACGTGACCATCAGAGTATGTACCCTGACCACCTGGCTCTTGTCTTCAACACCTTATCCCCCGTCTCCCAGCCACCCTAACAGTGCATCAAGCAAGAGATTGTATGCCAAGAGGAAATAGCCCGTTGTGAAGTTATCATCTGTTGCTGGTTGAGTGATTCTCAGTTCGTTATGTGCCAGTATTTTGCTGGAAAAGTTTACTTTAATTAATGCTTTTTTGTTCCAAGATCGCCTTTGACCCGTAATTACGTTCAGTTATCTTGCTGGACAGTAAAAGAGATAGTAATAAAGGTGCTGATGTTGGCTTCACTGTCCCACTACTGATGCTGTTGCTGGAAGTAATGAAACATTTCATTTTTTCTTTTGGCTTAATTTCGTATTGACAGAATGTCCTGAACTCTTACGTTTTGCTCTCCTCTCATCACGTAATGAATCCTATGGTAAATGTTTCTTTAACTGAAATAGGTTAACCGAGCCTATACTTATTCAGTTGGAGTTTATCAACCTTCTCAACACCGATCGTATATTTACCAGGGAGACCTGTGTGACGCATAAGAAACACACCAACACAGTCGCTTGCTTCGTCCTGGGAGAAACTACCCAACGTTGGTTCCTGAAAACATAGTATAGGAGTGTGTGACGAGTATCAGGAATGATGGCAGCAGCAGGCATCATCCTCTGACGCTCTGCTAAGATACAGGGATGAGGGATGACGCATATTCGAATGCTCGATGGAGGAAGATTATTGTTGTTGGTGTATAAATATCCTGAGGGTGTGGCAGCTCGCTCTCATGGCTTGGATTGTGTGCCAGCGACCCCTTCATGGGCAAAAGGCTCATGTTAGTGGAAAACAACCTTAGGTTCCTCTCGTACGATGGTAGATTTACTATATGAGGAGCTGTATAACAAATAACATTGGGTATGATGACACTGTTGATGCCGACTGTCAATGACAAGAAAAGTATAATCAAGATTTTCACACCAGGGTTATTGTGGCATAGAATGTGTATGGGAAGCAGAAACCCTTGCTGTTGTTTTCCTGTCTATTCGTATTTGATTTTCAGTGATTTGTAGAAAAAGAAGACTTCATTTCATGTGCTGCGAGTAGCTGGCTACTGCAGCTGCTGCTGAGAGTGTTTTCCACAGTTATATATCCGAGTGTTGCCAGCCTTCCAGTCTACAACCAGTAGGGCAGGTTAGGGGACCATGGACTTGTTCATCCCGTTCACCTCCCAACGTTTGGGTCATATGTGATTACTGACTTTTTTTGTGAGCTTAATTACCTATTTGTAACTACCTATTTGTACTGTCCGGGGAGGGAGATCTACACTCGAAGCTCCCTATCTCTAGTGACTGTTATTTATGTATCAACAGGGAGAGAGTTTTACACCCTTATTGCCCCGTTACTTAACCTTCTGTATATGTACCATGTCTTTACTTTTGTGTATACACACACACACACACACAAACCTCAGCCTAAGCCAAGTACCCATTTACTGACCATCCACAAGGGTAATATAAACAGTTGCCTTGCCTCACCCATGACTCGAACTCGGATGGGCCCGTGTGTGAACCATGAGCTCGGTTTTCCGCTTGTCACTGTCGCACCCGGCCTGGGCCCTGAGTTGATGACACACCGTGTCAGGTCATCGTCGGAGTTACAGCAGAATTATGTTTGGTCGAGTTTAAGCCATTGACCCCGAGGGTACGACTCTTGAGTTCAGCGGCACGACCCTTAGGTATGATGACGTGACATTTTAGCTTATTTTTAAAGTTCATAACCAGGATATTATACCCAGTTGGTCGTAACGCCATACTCTAAGGTCGTGCCCTCATGCTCAAGGGATTATATAAAAACAATGTTATCGATTTTATTTCATGTATTTGAAATTCTGAATCAATGAGTACACCCAGAAGGGTTATTAGAGAGCTGGCATAAATGAATGACTAACTATAAAGGATTTCGTTCATTAGTTTTTGGGAGAATAGGCCTGTAGGGAGCTAGGCATTGTATTTCACACACACACCTTGTTGATTTTGTCTTCATGTACACCACTGTGAACCACAGAGCCGTGAAGAATACAGTAGATCCTGGGAAAATGATTTATGGTTTGTTAACAAGAGCGTTGTTTCGGCGTTTAGTGATAGAATCTGATATAATAGGAACAGGTTCATTAGGTGATGGGTGATTTATTAAATCGTGGATGGTCTATAATGAGGGGAAATTAGGAAGTGATTAGTTGGCGGTCTTGTGACAGGACGACGGGATGAACAGATAAGGCATAGTTCAGAGCTGTTCATCTGGATATGTTTCAAGGTGTGGACTGGGTCAGTCAAGCTGAGGCTGGTAGTGGTGATGTCTGCGGTTATCTTAAGCTAATAAGGAACCAGATGCTACATGAAGTTTGTGTAATCAGACCACTGTAATCAGATTACTGTAACTAGTTTGTCTGAAAAGTAATATAAATAATTTTGGTTATTCTGACTTTTAAACCACTTGAGGGCTACTGTGCGGCCCTTTAGTGCTAACGACCCTTCAGTATGATGGCGAAAACTTCACCTGGCCCTTAAGGGTCAGATTACAAGGCCTGGCCGTCATACTGAAGGGCCATAATATCCAGTTCAGTGGGATGAATACGACTGTGTCGTAATGTTCCATTTGCTCTCACAACCGGATGTCAGTCTACCGTCACTCCTTGTATGGTGGTTCTTGGTGGTCAAGCAGGGGTTTCCCAAGAAGCAGCCAGCGGAGAGATAAACTGATAAACTTCAGGATAGGGGCCACACCAGATGTGTGTTGGGAGGGGGGGGGGGCAGACAAACAGTCATGAGAAGAAGCAACAGTGTACCAATATGAAAGGCATGGGGAAAGTATGTAGGGTGACACCTGTAGTCTAGTGCTGGAATACCATATTAATATGAAACATGTGAGGTGACGCATGGACCCACGTCTGATTCTGGCAGCGGAAATCCGGATTTAGATGGTACTTTGTCAGGATGACGGAAAACTTTCGTCTGCGATAAAGGTGCAACGTTTCGTCATTTTCATCGTGATGTTGTAACGCAGTGTTTTGGTGCTCTGTAACAGGGACGTATTCGTAATGAACAGGAAAATGAACTCGACTCTCGGCAAGAGAGGAAAGAACGGTGTAGTGATTTCGTCGAGTGGCGCAGCCTGATGAAATCGCTGTTGTATATCCCATCAGAAAATCCAACAGCCAGAGACTGACGCGTAGAACCTTGATGTACACTCGCACCAAAAAGTCTCTAACCCCCAGGGTCCTATGTATTTGGAAATGACCACACGTTAGAGATGTGGAGCAACTCTGTATGGTTGGTACGTCTAACTGAAAAGCATCCCATAAAGACATGATAACTGCTCCATACAATTTATTTGTCACAGAACAGAAAGAGGTTGGATGGAATATAACATCATACGTAAAACCGATGACGATTTGCTGCAATGGTGTTTACAAATTAATTGTACAAAAAAAAATTGACTTGCAACGTAAGAGTTGAGTTGCCAAATAGGACTATAATGCATAATTGTTGAGCTGAGGTGACGCTGGAGCAGGCTGGAAAAAATATGAACCTGACGAATCGGATATTCTGTTAATTTGCAATGAAAGTAACTTCGAATGACATACTTTGTCATATGATTATACAATGACAGTGATCTACTTCATATCCATATCACC
>JAUUDW010490183.1:0-12356 GCA_032361385.1 Panulirus guttatus | reverse complement strand
ACTGCTAGAGCCCTCCCTCTCACTGGCAGTAGAGTCAGGCTGAAACCCGGAGATTCTTAGCACCCCATGATGCCGGGAACTGGAGACCTCAGAATTGACGGACACTGTCATGATGATGCCTATAAATGTTAGAGCGGATAGGAACTAACAAGAGTACTTACATGAAAAAAGTAATGATAAGAAATGTATGATTAGGTGTGTGGTGCTTGTAAGAAGATGGTAGGACTAACCCGGTAGTTCCGTTTTGTTGAGACAGGAAGTAAGACCAGCAATCCTGACATGGAGAGTGTAGGATGGTTCCGGGTACCACCCTGAGCGGCTGTTGTCAACAACCTAGTCAAACCTCATAGCGGTACACTTACCCCTAACTGCAAATTTGGGAGGTTTTCTTTAAGTAAATTAGATGAAGACAATCAATTCTGTCGGTCATAACATGTTCCTATATAACTTGCTCTACCTGCTGCTCTCAAATCGTTGTTCATCTGACCAGAGATAACAAAGCCGTAACTAGCTTCCACATCGTAGCTATACCATACCGCGTACCTTGAACCCTTCCTATGAGCCGGTAGATAAACTTCATGTTAGCGCCATAATATATCTTGTCCTGATTATGGTAATTATAACGAAACGGAATCTAACAATAGCCAATAATCTTACAGTTTAAACCTGAACGAAAAAAAAAGAAATAGAAAATAAAAGAGAATATGTTAAGCGTCATACATTTCGTACGTTCAGAGATTTCGCTCCTAATCTCGCTAAATGATTGACACGTTACAGTTCATTTATTTCGCAAATCACTTATTTCACTTGACAACTGGAAGGATTAGCGAACAGCTTCATCGAACTAAACGTTCACAAGGTAAATGACCCTTGCTGATGTCTTTGGTGCTAGTGGGTGACGGCTGGCATCTATATATATGCTTTACGTCAGTCCGCGAATCATTCGTCCCATTAAACGCGGGCGGGAAAACTAGACCACATTTGTTGTGAGTTTTTTAAGAAGAGTGTAATTCGTGTGTACGAGAAGGTAGAGAGGAGGGTGAGTGATTCTAGGTGAAGATGTGTCAGTGGCAGGGATGTGTGATGTCACCGTGGCTGTTTGATTTGTCTATACATAGGTTGACGAGGGAGGTATATGCAAAGGTCTCGGAAAGACGGGCGAGTATGCAGTGTGTAGGATGTAAGAGGGACTGGGAATTGGGTCAGTTGTTGAAGCAGCACTGGTGGCAGATTCGAAAGTAAAACTGCAGAAGCTGGTGTCTGAATATGGAAATGTGTGAAAGGAAAAAGTTAAGAATTAATGTTAATAAAAGCAAGGTTATTAGGTTTGGTAGAGTTGAGGGACAGGTTAGTTGGGTTGTGAGCTTGAATGGAGAATATGGATGATGCGCAGTGTTTTAGATACATGGGAGTGATCAAAGCAGGTAATGGAGTCGCGGAAGCAAAAGTGAGTCATAAGGTGGGTGATGGGCCTAGGTTTCTGGAAACATTGTGGAATAAGTGGAAAGCGAAGCTATTTAGGAGGACGAAAATGGGTATGTTTTAAGGTATAGTAGCCTCAACAAGGTTGTATGGATGCAAGACGGCGTAGGAAGGATGTGTTGGAAATGAAATGTTTGAGGGCAATATGTGGTGTGAGGAGGGTTGATCGAGTAAGTCATAGACGGATAAGGAAGAAGTGTGATAATCAGGAGAGTATGAATGAGAGAGATAAAGGGGGTGTGCTGAAAACGTTTGGACATGTGGAGAGAACGATGAGAAGAGGTTGACAAATCGGATATATGTGTCAGAAGTAGAGGGAATGGAGAATGGGTAGACTAAACTGGAGATGGAAGGATGGTGTGAGAAAGATTTTGATAGATCGGGGCCTGAACATGCAGGAAGGTGAAAAACATGTACGGGAACTGGAGACATGCGGTATAAAGAGGGCGATTTCCCGTCAGGGGACTGAAAGAGGGCATATGAAGCAGTTGGGGAAACCACTGAAAGGTCTGTGGGGCCTGATTGTAAATAGGGGGCTGTGGCTTCAGTGCTTTGCACCTGACAGAGAATAAATGTGAACGAAAGAGGCCTTTTCTTTGTCTGTTCTTGGCGCTATCTCGTTGACGCGGAAAACAACGAACACATATGAAAGAAAGATCAAAGATATGTACACACATTCAAGATAAACACTTAAATTCTATAGAATTTGATATGATATCATTTGACATTTAACTTACCGGAAAAAACGGCATATGTCTTACATAGTGCTATGAAGTACTTGTCAGAATCTCACCACGTATATAGAGGGAGAAGAGGTACCAGGAGAAGAATAAGAAGCGGATGCACCAGCGATGGGAGTTGATGAGGTTGCCCTGAACCATCAGGTTCCTGTACATGTTGAAGCTGAAGCTTTGTAGGGAATAGTGGACACTGTCTTCCTCGTCCAGGTACACCACCAGCAGGCGGGTCACCATGTAAAGAAGCGGACCCACCAGCACAGTCACCAGGCAGATACACAGCCACACCTGCCAGGGTAAAGGGTACACAAATAAAGGGCTGATGCACAGCCACACATGCCAAGGTAAGAGGTGTATAGTCATGAGTATCATGACGAAAAGTGGCAGCGTTATGGCTCAACAGAGAAAGAAGCTGCTCTGATCTGTTGTTCATTTTGATTTATGGGTGGAAAGGGGGCAATGAGACACGAGTTGCTTAACAGAATTCAGTTCTGTGTTTTAACAGTTGTCTTCCTCAGAAGAAAATGACTCAAAAACGTATCCTACGGGGCTATACACAATGCTGCTGGATCAGGTACCCGGTGGCTGTGGCGCAGGGTTCCCTAACTGATCAGTCGACCAGGCTATGATGACCAACCAGCTCTATCGCTCACCTGTAACTCCCTACTGCTGTGTTCATGTTGTCCTCTAGTAAAATGTAGGCTGCTTCCACAGCATTCTTTCTTTGTCTGTCTATGCTTGTGCATGTGCTTCCTCTCATCTGGGGAGATGTTCTGCTTGTTTTACATGTTCCATCATTGTGCTGATCTTTTCTTGGTTTATCATGTCATTCGTGTATTCTCTTCTCCTTGTTTCCAATTTTCTACCTGGCTCTCTCACATGTGCCCTCCTGCATCTTCTCTTGAGTATGTTTTGGTCTTTTGTCTTCCACTGTGTCTCCTATATTGGTCCCTGAACCTACTGATATGTCCGTGGAGGCACGTCTTAGAAATCTTCAAATGGGATCCGCTTTCTTGGAGCTTAGAGCCACTATGTATTTCATCATCTTCTTTTCAATCTTCCCTTTGTCTCTGCTGTTCTCCATGATTCTCCTTGCTTTCTCCTTAAGCTTTTTAACAACATGCTCTTGACAGGAGGATCATTTCAGTCGTTCTGCTTGGTTCCAGCTAAGGGCACAGAGAACGTGTGTAACAGAATCTTTAGAGGCGTTTAAGCAGACAGCAGGCGCCTTCTGAAAACCAGTATACTGTGGGCATATTGGTTAAGCCCATGGAGAGGAGCAAAGACAACGAGAGGAGTGAAAGGAGAAAATAAGATATCTAGTGGTTCTGAGCGCTGGGAAAGAGTTCCAGTGGGAGATATCTCAGCTGGGTCTTCACGGACATATCAGTAGGACACAAAGTGAAAGACAAAAGACTAAAGCATCCACAAGAGCGAAGTATTGTACAGAAAATTCCATTTGGATGATGCAACAGGATCTTTTTAGGAGAGGAAAGTAACAGCGTGGAAACAAGGACAAGAGGAAACAGAAAAAACATCAGAAAACAGGAAATGACTAAAGCAATACTGATACATGTAGACAAAGCAGAAAATACCCCCAGACGGGAGGATGGACAAATCATCCGCATAGGATTAGACGGACAAAGGAAAAAATGCTATGGAAGCAGCACATGTTTTGCCACAAAAAACATCAGCACAATAGGTGGGCAACAGCGGCGGCTGGAGGGAACTTGGTGGTCTGTGAGCGGGCAGCCGAGAGAAGCTGACCAACCACAGAGTTGTGCGCAAAATGACCGGGAACGTGATTCAGCAGAATTGTGTACTCGTATTCCCTCATACGAGACGCTTCTGTGTCATAGTCCCCTGAAGAAGACAACAGTCGAGTCGTTGAGAAATAAATCCAGATTATCAGCTCACGTCTGTGCTAACTTATTATCTAGAAGGTGGTGTAGTTTCATTTACTAAGAAGGTTCCTAATCACATCTGTTAAAGCAAGTGTTGATTATACTGTACAACAGCAGGCCCATTAGCACTGTCACACTCGCACACGCCTGCTCAAGCAAATGTTGATTATTGTATGGGTCAGTAGTCTACTGACTCTGTCGTGCAGAAAATTGTCACTCTTGCTAGAATAAAATGTTTATCATAACATTAATCATCAGATATAGCAGGAGCCCCATTACCAATG
The DNA here is from genome assembly GCA_032361385.1 of Panulirus guttatus. Taxonomy (NCBI): domain Eukaryota; kingdom Metazoa; phylum Arthropoda; class Malacostraca; order Decapoda; family Palinuridae; genus Panulirus; species Panulirus guttatus. The sequence goes on along the minus strand of JAUUDW010490183.1, from coordinate 7,949 downwards.
TCATTACTCATTCACTCCTAATAGAGCAAGTGCTGACCTTATAACCTGGACCAGCAGGTAGAGCAACGGGCTCATAACTTGTATTACGGGTACAAGGAGAACACTCAGTTACACGTGCAGCAGAAAGTGTTGATTACATAATACAAAGTAAAACTCATGAATACAAAGAAACGCAAGCAGTAACAAACTATTGGGCTCCTTCGAGGTTATCTGTGATAGATGACGAGATTAGAGAATGAAGAGAAATACCTGTGAACGTTATATGTACGAAGAAGCATATTACACATGTCATTGACTTGAAGTGAAGTATTTATAAAGCATATATGGAAGTGAATAGATGGCGATGCTATGTGATATTCTTCTGGAAAGTAATTCCATATATTAACAAACTTATTGGAGATAGCATATTTCCAAGGAAAAAAAATGCTTACTTACGGACGTATATCCATTGTCATAAGTAAAATCATACTAAAGCTTTTCTGAATGGGTACTCAATCGACGATTGTAGGATCCCTTGGTAATTTTGAATAACTATCTAACTTGTCTTTTAATCTTCTCAGTCAAAATAGTTACAGTTACGTAGACGACTCAGTAAGGAAGTACCACAGCAAAGGTCATATGCATACTTTTCAGTTAAAAATAATGGTCTTCAGCTGTCCCAGCATGTACAGTAATCGGCCTAATGGTGCTGTCATCAGAAAATAGCAACAACAGCAGTAGGCGAGTCAACCATGGTACGGATCAGATGAAAAATTCTTAGTGATATATCCTAAAGAAAGTGTTGATTATAAAAGGGTTGCCAGGTACAGTTGGGGTTCCACTAAAACCGTCACCAGGAATATGATCAGACATTTCTACAAGAGCAAGTTCTGATTGTAACATAAACCGGCTGTTTAACATGGAGACTATTGTCATACCTGCTGGGGCAAGTATTGACTATGATAAGAGTCAACAGGTACAGCAATCAACCCACTGGCAGTCACCAGGGAGTTAGATACCCAATCACTCGTGATGGAAGAAATGGCTCCTGTAACTTGGGTTAGAAGGCGGAGTAGTACGTTTCCGCCAGCTGGGACAAGCGATAATTGTAACAAGCGTTAGCAGGTAAGTGTGTGTCCATTTATCTTGTAATGCTGTTTGTACCTATAAGTTGAATCACCAGGTAGTCGTTAGCCCATACCTATTACACATACTGACTGCATCATATGTTACACAGCAGATCAGTGGTAATATCTGCAGTTTCGTTATATACAGCTGCCGGGTCAAGTGAATACAGAACTACCTAAGAAAAATGCAGATTCTGAGAAATAAGAGATCATTTCTCTAGCTTAGGTAGGACTCTGTATCTCAAAAAACACGTACTAACTAAACGGGGAGGGGGGTGTTAAAATACAGTTTTGACTACCCAAAGTAGCTGTATCCATGACCAGTTACCCTAATAAGCTTTCGTAAACCTTATGATGATGGAAAACTCTCGTTCACAGGGTTTTAACAACTATACAGCAACACACCAAGTCTATAACACCGTAGAGTGGATGTGAGATAGCAGAAAGCAGCCAGACACCCTCGTTAACTTGCTGACCGCCAGTGTCTATGTCTCGGGCTTCCTAATGTCAGGAATCAAGGACTTTTTCTCCTTTTCGAACAGGAAAAATAGAAGGGAACAGAAAGGAAAGCAACTGGATGCTCATAAGGTTCACCCTACCCTAGAAAAATGTTTTTTCATCTTCATAGCCAAAATGTCTCACCTGCAGCATCAAAGAACTTGCCCAGTGGAAGGAAAAAGAACATAAAGGAAAATTGAAGGTTAAGCAAAAGGAAGAACCAAAAATCAAGAGGAAGGACCTACCCCTCTTGACAACCATTTGGTCCCCGTTCAAGACGATCATCATCTGACTCTGGCATACCTTAAAGCCATACAAGGAAGATCGACCAGAGGCAAGCTACTGCCTTTGCAGGATGAAGATCTCCAGCCTCATCTAAAGAGATGAGCCTCAACAATTACCTTTTTCATTACATCATTGATTCACGCAGCAAGAAACCTGCTTCTTTATCAAAAGGGATATGCTCCATGCTCATAAGAGGAGCCTCGAAAAACAGACAAATTGTGTGCTATTTCATTTTCTGTGAGACCTGGGAAAAGGTCAAGTTTTAACTGAGTGAGAGCCGTCGCCAGGTTTATTAACTAACTCTATTTACTAACGTACTTGCTATGACGTGGGCAAGACCTTACAAGCAAGCACTCGACAAACTTAAGCGTACCATCAACTGCTTTACTTTAATCATACATGTTGATTATATCATAAAAGATTCTTAGCCGATTTATCAGACATGAGCGATATGATGGAATTCCATGTTGAGAACCGTTAAGTCATGGTCCTCGTCATGGTTTGCAATCTTATTCCAAATGATGGTTTCCATACAATTATCAACTACAGATGTTAAGCTAAATGGACGATTATTTCCAGGCAGTGATTTACTTCATTTTTTTAAATTTCGGTGTAGCATTGAAAAATATCCAGTTTTCTAGAGGATTTCCCCGTTGTAAGCGACTTACTGAAAAGAGCAGCCAAGGGTTTAACCATTTACTTTTTCGCCTTTCTCAGTGTCCTTGGATAAACCTATCTGGAACAGCCGTTTCATCCGTCTTTAGTTTATTCATCGCTGATGATATATTTTCATGTTTTATTTCAATACACTGCAAAAGGTTTTCTCGTCCTAGCAATGGAGCTAGATTCGGGACATTACTTGCATCATCATTTGAAAAGAAAGATGTAAAAAAATATTTAATAAATGAATCTTTGTCAGCATTTCAACATTTTGAATCGTCACCATTTTATGTAATTAATGGCCCAAAATTATAACTAGCTGCAGTGAACGGAGGAGACTACAGGTATTAGAAGCCTTTCACATTACAGAGTAAGCACCTGTCATCAACATCCAGACAAACATGACTATCGCCATACAGCTCTATGATGGCCCGCCAATAGGACGTAGACCTAATACCATTTTAGAAAAAAAGGAACACGCCACTGACCCGCAAAAAGCTACCGAGTCCGCTATTTCAGAACAGGGGAACGTGTCAATGTTCCATCCGGTCATGGCTTATGAAGGTCAGAGAGAATCAGACGAACCCGACCTAACCTCAACGCTTCACTCAGACATAAACGGTCTCGCTTAGCCCAACTTAAGCATTTAGTAATGGACTGTCTATATCTTTTGCTCATTTACAACTGTTCTTCCGTGTTTCCTCTACTGTAAGTTTGTCTATATTTTTGTATCTTTTTCATGTATTTAAGTTATAGATCATATTAACTGTCATGACATTGTTAATTTGTATTTGAATTGCTTTCCATCACTTTTTATCTTCTATATATTGTGTTTTTTCCCGAGTTTGTTATCTATATAAACGTTGTATTCGCTTTATATGTAATATCCAAATTATGTGATGCAGTCTTTCTCTGTTTTGTGGCTTCCTGATGATGCGTCTGTGAAAGCGAAAGCTTGATTGGAATAATATTGATAACTTTGGACAAATGGTGTTTGAGCACCCACCTAATGGTAGGAAATACTGAAGAAATTAGAAAACATAGGAAAGAAGATTAGTAACTCTAAATATGATGTCATATTCAATTCCATGAGCATCAGAGAAAACATGCTCCCAGTTTAAACTAATTTACTACACGACCGAGCAGTACAGCAACGACGGTTTACTCATGACTTCCTGAGGAAGTTGATAAAGGAAAAAATACGTTTGAAAAAATGGCAGTTGGGAGGACTGAAGGAATAATTGGAAGAAACTTCTGTGAAAAATAATGAAGTTGAAATTGACTATGATTTAAGACTACGTACAGAGGAGGCCCTTCACAAAATTATTGAGAAGCATGCTGGGACCACTGAAACTCGCATCATGAAGAAACTGTCGAGACTATATGTCGGCTCACTTGCTACTCCTCAAACTCCAGAGAGTTTTACTCATTTTTCAAGGGAGCAAATATCTGGGGACCAGATACAACTCCTCAATCTTGGAATCAATTGTCACCTAGCCCAAAAATATGAACTGGCTAACAAGAAGGTGCAACTTTCAATCCTCTATGATAACTTGTACAAAATGCATAGAGACGGGAAACTTATAGTGAACCTCAGCTTGTAGGAACAGTTACAGGCGGAGAGTACCAAAAGCAGCCGCCGCCCTTCGAAAGGAGTGCTCACACCACATCTTTGGGAAGCGGCGAAACAGCTGCGTAATAATGAGAGGATCGCTGTCAGGCGTGCAGATGAGTCTAACACTTACGTCATCCTTGGCCGTAATGATTAGTAGATAAATGTGAGAACATACTGCAAGATTCTAAAATATTTCAACAGATTTCAAAAACCCCCACAGATAGACTCAAAAAGTGCCTTAATTCATTAATTGTGGCTGCGAATGATGTGAAGGATGACATCAAATTCAGTCTTCTAAAGGGCGACTTCCAACCGGGATATTTCCATGGAAACGTTAAAATGTATAAGCCGGAAAATCCTCTAAGGCCAATCATCTCCCAGATCCCATCCCCTACTTACATGTTAGGCAAAAAACTAAACCAGTTGATTTCAAAATACTTCCCCACAACTTATTCCATACGATCGTCTGAAGAGTTTATTGACATCCTCAGGATCAACAACTATATGACATCACAGCTTCTCTCTTTACAAATGTACCAGTGGAGAGAACAATGGAACTCATCCTGGATTATACATATATACCAACACTATGTCTTACTTCCACTGAATATACCCAGAAATATATCAAAAGAAATGTTACGTGCTTGCACTATGGAAGTACCTTGTAGATGTCCACAAGGCAAGCTTGACCGACAGGTGGATGGAATAGCCTTGGGGTCCCCCGTGGGAATTCTTTTTGCACAGGCATTTATGGCCTATGTCGAAACTACAGTACTGCGACCTGAGAATATGATACCCCAAGTTTACTGCAGATATATCAACGATATTTTCATCTGCATAGATAATAATAAACTCACTGGAAAACCTCCGTAACCGACTCCAAGAAACTTGAGGCTTACGATTCACAGTATAGTTGAATAATAATGGCAAGAATCCTTCCTTGGATGTAATAGTTAGTGCCACAACAGGATCTTTTGTCACCGACGTCTACAGAAAACCCTCCAACCAAGGTATGTGCATGAACGGTATAAATGAATGCTCTCAAATTGCAAGAAGAATGTCATTCGTGCAAACGTGAGGAGAGTGATCAATGTGTGCTCACCCTGGCAAGTCCTACGCCAATAACTCCGGCATGTCCGGTAAGTGTTAATTAATATTGAATACTCACATACTGAATTTGACACCATTGTGACCAATATGCTAGAGCAACATCTCGTAGCAAACAGATAACCTCAACGAGGCAACATAAGAGTTTATTACAGGAACGCATTTACGGCAACGTATCAAAAGGGTGAGAAGCTCATGCAAAATATTGTGGCCAGAAACTGCAAAACGATTGATGAAGACAAGGATATGAGTCTGATAATATACTAAAACAATCCGAAAACATATTCGCTCGTAATGAACAACATTATGGTAGGTCGCTTTGGAAGTTTCAATCGTACCAATGTGGTCTATGAATACCGATGCAATATTGCGGTCTGTCAGCCTCACGCATAAACTACACCAGACATACAACCTGTACCCTGAACTGCCGCCTCTGTCTCCACTTACAAAAAGGTTGAATCAAATATCATAAACAAAAATCAATGGAACGAGACTAACGAGAGATATTACAATAAATAACATCAAAATCATACATACAGTCGCCGTATGCTAAGTTGGCGAAGAAACCAAGCCCCTCTTCCATTAAAAAGAAAGCACCTGTCATCAACATCCAGACAAACATGACCACCGCCATACAGCTCTTTGATAGCCCACCAATAGAACGTAGACCAAACGAGGTTTTAGAACAGGGGGAAGACGTCACTGATCAGTCACAAGCTACCGAGTCCGCCATTTCAGGACAGTTGGGACAAGTCAAGAACCCACCCGGTTTACGAAGTTCAGAGAGCCCGACCTGACCTAGACTCCATACCCGGACAATATCGGTCGCACTGAGCCCAGATTAATCTGTTTAGTGATGGACTGTCCATACTCCTATTTCGTTTAAGATTGTTCTTTTGTGTTTCTTCTACTGTAAGTTTTTCTATATTTCTGTATCCATTTTTATCTTCAGCTGGTAATTCATTCTACCCGTCATGACATTGTTAATTGATATCGCTTATAATGTTTCCTGTTACTTTTGTGTTCTCTGTACTGTGGGCTTTATTTTCGAGTTTACTTCTCATATGAATATTGCTTGCGTTTACATTTCATATCCAAACTTTGTTACGCAGTTTTTTTCTCTTTATTGTAGATTGTTGATGATGCCTCTGTGATGCGAAAGCTTGACTGAAATGAAGTGGATATTTTTGGACAACTGGTTTTGAGCACCCACCTAAATGTAAAATGATATTGGAAAACATAAAAATGTTGATTGATAACTCTAAATATGCTGTCGTAGCATTAGATAAAACCTATGGACATATGGAGAAAATGATTGACAAAAGCTTGACGAAGAGGATATATGTGTCAGGAATGGAGGAAACAAGGAGAAGCGGGAGGGATGTGGAAGGATGGAGTGGAAAAGATTTTGAGCAATTAGGGCCTGAACATGCAAGAGGGGGAAAGGCATGCATGGGATAGACTGAATTGGAATAATATGGTACACTGGGGTCGACATGCAGTCAGTGGCATGAACTAGGGCATGTGAAGGGGTCGGGTTAAACCATGAAAAGGTCTATAATTCGAACATTCATCTTTGTCCCCATTGCCCTTATGCCATGTTACTACACAGGCATTCTGCCAATCCTCAGGCACCCCATCATAATCAACACATACAGTGAAAATCATAATTAAGCAATCAACAACACAGTTACCCCTTTCTTGAGAAATTCAACTGCAGTTCCATTCAATCCAACCACCTTGTCACATCTCTTCTTATGCAAGGCTTTCAATGGACTTTTGTGGTGTAGCAGTTAGCTTTCCTGACTGTAACACATTCACAGGTCACCCAGGGTCGAGTGCATAGGTTTGAATCCTGGTTGCGGCAGTCAGTCCACAGTCAACCCAGCTGTTCATCCATCCCATAGGGGTTGGTTGATAAAATAGATATATATAGTGTTTATGTGATAGCCTTGATAAAGGCCTCATTTGCCCTTGCCATCTCAGCAAACAAACAAGAAAAAAAAAACACTAAACCACTTGCCATGAATCTCTCACTGCATATTTTTTTCATTATTTACCGTGTAGTGAGGAAGTACCAGGAACTGACAAAGAATGGCCACACTTGCATACACCCACTCTCTAGTTGTCATGTATAATGCACAGAGACCAAAGCCCCACTATCCATAGCCAAGCCCCAAGCCTTACAAGTCTCCATGGTTTACCCTGACTACTTGATAAGCCATGGTTCTGCCCAGTGACAGCACATCATTCCATTTCATTCATGCCTCACACCCTTCTACATGCTTAGGCTCCAATCACTCACAGCATCTTTCACTGCCTCCTCGGGTTCTCCCTTCTCCTTTTTCCCTTTTCCTCCTTAGTCATTATTCATCCTGTCCAGGCTATACCAAAAAAGTTTAAACACACCCTCTTTAGCTCTCTCTTGCATACCCTTCCTACTGCCGCATCTCTTTCTTACCCTTTCATTATTTATTTATTCAGTCACCCCACCTCACTCCTCATGTTGCCCTCAAACTTTACATATCCAGTGCATTCATCCTCGTCCATACTTTTTCAATCTAGGGCCTATGCCTCACATCCACTCAATACCATACTGTACCATCAGACATGCTCCTCTTTGCCATCACAAATAGTAAACATTCTTTCCACACTCTCCTCAATGTGTGTAGGACCTT
>JAUUDW010490073.1:0-12358 GCA_032361385.1 Panulirus guttatus | reverse complement strand
ATATAGCGTTAATGGGATGGCCTTGATTAGGGCATCAGCTGCCCGTGCCATCTCAGCTAACATGAACAATCTGTCAACAGAGTGGAAAAGACACTGTTTACACATGGAGTTCTAGCCTGCAGCTGATGGAGAACTACTACTCAGGGGTGGGCACTGCTTGAATATCCTAATATTCCAGTTGTGTTTCTGCAGGCCCATGGGTACTCATATATCTAGGCTTGTGCTTTCAAAGAGAAGCTATTGCACTTCACAAACAATGAAAACAGCTGTTTTTGTTAAACTTTTTGTGTCAAATGCTCTGCAGAGCACTGATACATATATACAGTACATAATGATATGCGAGCATGCTGGAACAAAAAACTATGGGTGATAAAGAAATTCTGAAAACATATTTGGATTCAACGTGCAAAAATACATAAGAAACAGATATTTTTTTCCATGTGACAAAATTTTTGTAGACTCATGTTATTTTATACTTGACTGCTGTTTCCTGTGTTAGAGAGGTAGTGCAAGGAACAGAAAAAGAAAGGCCACATCCGTTCACATTCATTCTTTAATTGTCATGTGTAATGCACAGAAACCACAGCTCCCTATCCACAGCCAGGCCCCACAGACCTTTCCATGGTTTACCCTGGCTGCTTCACATGCCTTGGTTCAGTCCACTGACAACATGTCAACCTCTGTATACCTCATAGTCCCAATTTACTCTCTCCTCTACACACCTTTCATTCCCCTTTCATGCCCCAATCTCTCGAAATCTTTTTCATTCCACCCTTCCATCTCAGTTTGGTGTCCTGGTTCTCCTTGTTCCCTCTACTTCTGATACATATATCCTCTTTGTCAACCTTGATACATATATCTTTTTTGTCAACCTTCCCTCACTCACCCTCCACATAGAGAAAAAACTATTTCAGCACACCCTCTTCAGCTCTCAATCACACTTTTTAGTTCCACTCTCTCTCTTTTATTACTTACTTGATCTAACCACATCACCCCACATATTGTCCTCAAACATTTCATTTCCAGCACATCCATCCTTATCTGCACATCCTCATCTCTAGCCCATGCCTTGCATCCTTGTAATGTTGTTGGGACTACCATACCTCTAAACATACCCATTCTTGCCCACCCAGATAATGATATCTCTTTCCACACATTTTTCAATGCTTCCAAAACCTTCGCCACTTCACCCTCCCTATGACTCACTTCTGCCATGGTTCCATTCGCTGCCATGTCCACTGCTATGTATCTGAAGCTGAAACTCTTCACTTTCTCTAATTTTTCTCTATTCAGACTCATAGCTCAACTAACCTGCCTCAGCCCTGCTAAACCTAATAACCTTGCTTTTGTTCACATTTACTCTCAACTACCTCCTTTCACGCACTCTTCCAAACTTATTTACCAATTTCTGCAGTTTCTCACTTGAATATGCCACGGGTGCCACATCAGCAAATAACAACTGACTCACTTCCCAGGCCCTCTTATCCCCTACAGACTGCATACTCACCCCTTTCTCAAAGGTTCTCGCATATGCCTCCCTCACCACCCTGTCCATAATAAGTTAAACAGCCATGGTGACATCTCACAAACCTGTTGGAGACTAACCATCACCTGGAACCAGTCACTCTCCTCGCTTCCTACTCATACACATGCTTTACACCCTTGATAAAAACTTTTTACTGCTTTTAGCAGCTTTCCTCTCATACCATATATTTTCAAAACCCTCCACAAGGTATCTCAACCTTACCATATCCTTTCTCCAGATCTATGAATGCAGTATACAGATCCATCTGTTTCTCTAAGTATTTCTCACAGACATTCTTTAAACCAAACACACAATCCATACATCCTCTACCACTTCTGAAACCATGCTCTTCCTCCCTAATCTGATTCTTTGTACATGCCTTCTCCCTCATGATCACTACTCTCTCATACAACTTACCAGGTACACTCAGCGAACTTATACCTTTATAGTTGGTAAACTCTCCTTTATCTGTTTTGCAATAATACACTGTCACTATACATGCATTCTACCATTGCTCCAGCACCTCACCATGATCCATACATACAAAAATCCTTACTAACCAATCAACAACACAGTAAATCCTTTTCTTAAGAAATTCAACTGGAATACCATCCACTCCAGCCGTCTTGCTGCAGTTCATCTTACGTAAAGCTTTCACCTCCTCTTCTCTCTCCACCAAACCACTCCCCATGACTCTCTCACTTTACATACCACCCTGACCCAAAGACCTCACATCTGCCACCCTATCATCAAATGCATTCCACAGTCCTCCAAAATGCCCACTCAATCTCCTGTTCACTTCTTCGCAATTTGTTACCTCTTCCCTCCCTTCACTGATGTTCCCGTTTATTTTCTTGTTTTTGACACATTATTAATCTCTTCAAACATCTTATTCTTGCTAAACTTTACTGAACTCACTCACCCTAATTCTCATTTGCCCTCTTGTTCACCCCTGCACCTTCGTCTTGACCTCCTGCTGCTTTCTTTTTTAAATCTCCCAATCATTTGCACTCCTTCCCTGTTTCTGATGATAGTGGGCAAGGTGTGGAAAAGTCTTGGGCCCCAGATGTTTAAGTTGTTTTATCTTTTTATGCATATTGCACCTTTGGGTTTCAGAGGTAGTATTATACAAAGTCTTCCATGTCTGTTGTGCCGGTAGGATGTTTTATCTGAGTATAAGTTGAGAACTAAACCTTTTTACAGGGAGTATAACCTCACAGATATTGGCAGTTGCTAGTAATCTAGTTCCTTTACCACTTTGATATGGGCTGTGAAATATCTGTGAACACTATCTTATTCTGCACTTTTGACTGCTTTTTAGGGTGACATTAGAGTGCAACCTTGAATAATGTCACCATTGTTTTTTTGCTTCCTTTTGAAAGTCCCCAGTAGCCAGGTCACCATCCCACTGCAGGAGGTAACCGTTGTTTTATGTTCACTAAAGGTTAAGTTGTTATACATTATTACTCTAAAGTCTTTCATGTTATTCAGCTGGTTTATGATAGGGTCTTTGTCTCTGGTATTCTGCATTGTTTTTGATTTCTTCATTTTCCCCATACTGGAGGAGTTGAAACTTATCCCCATGAAAAGCATGTTCTTCATGGCTACCCAGTTAGACTTGGTTTAGGTTTATGCCTTTTTGGAGTGTTTCAGCATCCTCTGTTGATGTGGTTTTCATTCTTATTGTTGTGTCACCTGTAGAGGATGATATGAAACTGTAGCTCATGCTTGTGTCCATTTCACATATAAGAATAAGGAATAGGAAGAGTGCAAGTGCACTTCCTTGCTGGACTTGGCTTATTACTGTGGAGGTATTGGAGATGGCATTATTAACACCTGAATATTGTGATCACTTAGTTAAAAAGTTGTATATCCATCTCCCAGTTTTTCTGATTATTTTCATCTCACATTTTATATCTAAAGACATCATGGTCTCATTTGTTAAATGATAAGTCTTTGTAAATCACACCAGCATTTTGTTTGCTTTCCAGAGCTTCAACAATCCTACCATAGTGGTCAAGCAACTGAGAGAGGCAAGATCTTCCAGCCCTGGAACAATGTTGTTCTGGGTTATGTAAACTGTTCAGTCCCAAAAAATGCAGTCAGTTTGATGCTTACAACTCTTTCAAAGATTTTTTAATGTGCAAATTTAATGCTGTTGGTCTGTAGTTTATGGGACTTCTCTGCTTTCACCTTTCTGGAGCAGGGACAATGTGAGTCAAGTTTCAGAGTCTGGAGGATGATGCCAGAATCTGGACTTTTCCCCCAGAGGATATTTAGAGCTTATGTACTAGATGTGTTTTACGTTCCTTTATATGAAGACCAAGTTCCATGAGTCCTGTGCTAGGACTGAGTGCATGGGTGTGCTCTCAGTGGCCCTCTCACAATCCTGTGTTGAGGTGGTGATATCTGTTCTGGGCATTATTTAGGATTACTGTTTATAAAGAAGTCTTCTGGGTCATTTTTCTTCATTGTGGTTTTAGGCTTATTGGGTACCAGTTCATATTGCCGTTTGAGAATTTCACTTACACCTGGCAGTCATATGTAAAAATACCTTCTGTTTAAAGTGAGCCAATGGAGTTTGTGAGGAAGGTGAATGCAAGGGTCTGAGAGAGAGGAAGAAGTATGCAGTCTGCTAGAGATTGATGGGACCTAGAAGGTGAGTTGTTTCTTTGCTGATGATACAGTGCTAGTGGTAGCATTAAATGATAATCTGTAGAGGCTAGTGTCTGAATTTGGAGAGTGTTTGAAAGGAAGAAGTAAAGTGTAAATGTGAATAAAAGCAATATAATAGGGTTTAGCAGTGGGAAAGACAGGGTTTTGGAATACGAGTTTGAATGGATAGAACTCGGTGGAAGTGGAGTGTTTTAGATACCTAGGAGTGGATATGGCTGTGAATGGATCCATAGGAGCTGAAGTGAGTCACAGGGTGGGTGAGGTGGCAAAGGTTTTGGGCACATTGAGGAATGTCTTTAAGGGAAAAGATGGGTATCTTTGATGTATATTAGTCCCATTGGAGTTATATGGATGTGAGGTTTGGGCTTGACAAAAATGTGAAGGATAGAATGAGTGTGTTGGAAATTAAATGTTTAAAGATAATATGTGGTGCGAGGAGGGTTGATTAAATAAGAAATGATAGGATATGAGAGAATTTTTGTATTAAGAGGAGTTTTATGAGAGAGTGGAAGAGGATGTGCTGAAATGGTTTAGATATATGGAGAGGATGATTGAGGAATGGATGAATAAGAAGGTATACATGTCAGAAGTGAAAGGAACATGGAAAAGTGGATGTGGAAGGATGGAGTGAAAGATGCTTTGAAAGCTTGGGGCCTGAACCTGCAGGAGGGTGTGAGGTAGACAGAGGGATAGATGGAATTGAAGTGATGTGGTTTACAGGGTACAGTGTGTTGTCAGTGGGCTGAACCAGTCATATGAAGAGGTCAGGGGAAACCTCTTAAAGGTTTGTTGGGCCCTTCTTAAGGATTGGGGCTATGGTTTTGGTGCTAATATTATGCATGAGAGCTAGAGAGTGTATGTGAGTGAGTAAGGCCATTCCTTCATCTGTTCTTAGTACTATCTTGGCTATGCAGGAAATGGCAAACATGCATGAAAAAGTATCTTGGTAATGTGAGAATGGTGAACATGGATGAAAAAGGTTAACCTGAATACAGAATACTGGAGTTCATTAGTTATGGAGACGCTGCTGCCATAGCCACCCCCTAAAGGAAGTTCCAGAGGGGAACAGGTGTCAGTGATATAGATAGATAGATAGAAATACTGCTGTGCTGCATGGTCGCCAGTAAAACAGATTAAAATGTACAAGATGGAGAGAGCACAGAATTGCTTCACAGTTAATTGGTTTGGAGCATTTGAACTATCATGATGGATTAAAAGAACTATGGCTGCTAGAATGTAAAAAAAGAGAGATGCATGAGAATATGTGCCATGTAGATAATAGAAAGCTCAAAGAACATTCCTTTAAGTCGATCAGCAAATAATGAAGGAAGATACAGAATCATTAAGTCGATTTCAAACAAAGGTATGTGATTGCCTGTTGAAAACTTTGGAAAACTAATTTCAAAAGAATATTAGACTCATGCGTGAAGACAATTCCATTTGAATTTGGAATAAATAGCTCTGCCAGACGAGCTGCTGCTAAGTGAAATAACGTTATACTGTGCAAGCGAAACAAGTGGTGGGAAGATAATGGACAGTCAAGAGAAACATCATTATTCAGTAAACAAATTAAGCAGAGTGATGCACATTAGCCCTGCTTTCATGGCAAAAGCTCATCATAGGTACTCAAGGATATGTAGGTCAGTCTTTTCTTTGCTCTTCTACATATGCCTAAAATATATTTCAGCATACCTAGGTCAGCCTTCTCTGTCAGACTGCATGTATTGCCACACCTTTCCCTGAAAGTGTCATTCCTTGTGCAGTCAACTTTCATTGCACTTTATAATGTCTTCAGGCATTTTATTTCCACTACATCCAACCTTTTCCTTTCTTTTGCATTTGAGACCCAAGACATCACATCCATACACAATTGTGGGGACTACTATGCTGTATCATGAAACACACCCATTTTTGCCCATGCAAATGCTGACCTCTCTTTCACTTATTCATTTTTACACTTAGGAACTTTGGCCCTTCTTTCACCTTGAGACTCGCTAAAGCATTCATGGTTTAATCTGTCATGTCCAATCCCCGGTACAGTTTCTAAAGAACTCTACCACCTCCAGGTCCTCCCCATCTAAATTTGCTCTCGGTCCATTCTGTCTCATCCCATTCTGTCTCTTTCTTCTGTCACACATTCACCCAAACTTAGTCACCAGCTTTGAGAGCTTCCTTCTGGAGTGCCTATCAGGGCCATGTCATTTGCAGCAACAGTTGATTCATCTTCCATCCCTCTCCATCCCCAACATACTATAGAGCCACCCCTCACTCCAAGGCTGTTTCATTCCCCTCACCTCCTTCCCAATCCATAAACGGATTAAGTAACTGTGATGATATAACTCGCCCTTGACACAGACTCATCTTCACTAGGAACCTCTCACCCTCCTACCTTCCTACTTGTACACATGCCATACACTCTTGGTAAAAAATCCCTCATTGTATGCAGTAACTTTCCACATACCTCATATTTTTGTATCACCTTCATCAAATTATTTTTGTCAATCTTAATAAAAACAAGTACTTTCTCCAGATCCATAAATGGTCTGCGCAAGTCTTTTTCTGTCTCTTAAGTATTTTTTACACACAATCTTCAAAACAAGCTCCTCATTCACACACCTTTTTCCTTGCCTGAAATCACATTGCTCTTATCCAGTTAGGTGTTTTGTGCCTGCCACCACCCCTTTGAACATCAATCCACCATGCGCCATACCAAGTATAATCAACAGATTTATATCTCTGTAATTCATAATATTTTATACTCCCATGCCATTTACCAAGGGTATTATACATGCATTCTACCAGTCCTCTGGCACTTCATCTTTTTCTATACAAATATAGCAGAACATAACTAAACCAGTCAACTCCACTGTCATCCCCTTTTCTTAAGAAATTGAACTCTGCTACTATCCACTTTTGATATATTGCCACACTTAGTCTTGCACAAAACTTTTGCTACTTGTCCCTTTTCACCATAACAGTTGCCATGACTGTCCCAGTGCACATGCCAATTCAGCTCAAGCGTACCATGTGTGCCACACTATTGTCTTAACGCATTTAGAAGTCCTCCAAAATACTAACTGTCACACCTTCACTAATTCTTTTCCTTGCACCACTTTCCCATTTGTTCTCCTCACTGTCATTCATATTTTTTTGTTTTGTTGTCCTCTTACTGTTTTTCACCTCCTTCCAAAACATTTTCTTATTCTCTTGTGAAGTTTATTAGTACACTGTATCTTCATTTCTAATTTTTCCTCTTTTTTGGCTCTTGTATGTAATATATGATGCATGTTTTGTTGGCTCACTTCACTTTCATATATTCTGTAACAGGGAGTGAGGATGGGGCGTGGTGACAACCTGACCATACTGTATCCTCCTGGGTGTAGAGAAGTGACAGAAGATGTTGGTCCGGATGAGCTTATCCGCCGGCTGAAGACCTTGGCCCATACATTGCAGTCTATGGGTCAGGATGATGGTGCCTATCAGGTCAGTCCTGGGGTGAAAACTTAAACCCTTAAAATCTCTGAGAACAGTTCATAACTGTGTTTGCAGCTATGTTTTATGATAGCCAGTGTTGAATTGTAAATCACGTATGTGCATATACTGATTATTGTGGACTGAGAAAGAGTTAACAGGATTGCAACAGATAGGTAGATTAATGAATTAAAGGAGCAAATGAATAAATACTGAATGGTGGAAGGGGTTAATAGACTGAGTAGATGATGAAGTGTCTTCCTGTATAAGAATTTTTTTAAGAAATTGAGCTGAAGTGTTAATGGACAGCCCTTAAGGTATTGCATACCTGATGTTTAAGAGGGAAGGCTTCAATGTGGCTAAATTATCAGTACAAAGAATAACAGAGTGTTAAGAGTAAAGAACAAAGATATAGTATCATAGACTTGTTTAGCAAGCTGCAGCCCCTAAGCATTATTTATATTATTTACATCTTCTTCACAGGAATATATCCCGCTAGCTATGCATATAGCTGATGATTTCTTTCTCTCATACCCGAGTCGTGATGTGCAGCTGCTGATAGCATGCTGCATTGCAGATGTTTTGAGGGTTTATGCTCCAGAAGCGCCTTACAAGGATCCTGGACAAGTCAAGGTAATCCTTTATCCTTAATTAGGGGAAGTTTGACGCCTAATGAAATTAATAAATTCTTCAGTGCTTTGTTATTTGTGCATCTTCATTAATCATATTATTCATGGAGTAGGTGGTAGAGATTATGTCAGTAATAATTTTTATGCTGTCTTGCTGTAGTTGGAAACTGCCATTCTGTTGTCATTGTATCATGGTTTGATAATTTTTATAAGAAGAACTGAATTTTTGTGTATTTTCAGTTACTGTTTCTGTATGTAGAAAGCTAGGATAACTTACAGTATACCTTGAAATGGAGCTTCCAGATCATTTGATTTTTTTTTTTGGTGGTTATATCAGATAATTTTCATCATTTTACATGGCTCTTGTAAAATTTATAGTGAGATTTGAATAGATTGTCAATTCTTTTTTTTCATACTTGATCACCATTTTCCACATCAGCAAGGTAGTGCCAGTAACAGACAAGTAAAGGCTGCATTTGCTCACATCCATTCTCTAGCTGTCATTTGCAGTGCACCAAAACCACAGCTCCTTATCCACAACCAGGCCCCACAGACCTTTCTATGGTTTCCCCCTGTGGCATCACAAGCCCTGGTTCAGTCCATTGACAGCATGTTGACCCTTGTACACCATATAATTCCAATTCACTCACTCCCATGCTTAATTTTCACCCGCCTGCATGTTCAGTTGATGTTTCCATCTCCAATTTCGTCTCCCATTTTCCCTTGTCCCCCTCCGCTTCTGACACATATGTCCTCTTTGTCAATGTCTATTCACTCATTCTTTCCATACTTCAAAACCATTCAGCACACCTTCTTTTACTCTCAACCTCACTCTTTTTATTAGCACACCTCTCTTATACCCTTTTATTACTTTTTTTATGTTGAAGGCTCCAGTCACGGACAAAAGTCCACATCGATGCTGGGCCTTACTTGAAGTAAAGAGAATTAAGAAATGGAAAAAGAGAATACAAGGGAGAGTATTTACAAATTTTTGCAAAAAAGTGAAAGACCTGTCATGTCATGTATTGTCATGTATTCTCCAGCACTTCCATGCTCCTCTGCACATCTTCTATAGCCCATGCCTTGCATCCATGCACATCCCTCTAAGCTCCTTTGCTTTTTAGCATCTTTTGTTAAACCATTCTTCCCAGTTTTGTACCATTTCCTCTGTGTTTGAGGCTGAAGGTACCCATGTTCCTACTCCTTCACTTTAAATTTCACAGAACTTCTTATCACAAAGCCCTGCATTTGCTAATCTTCATTACTATAGAAATTGTTGAGATTTGAGTAGTTTCCATGATTATATCTCCTCTTTATGTCTTCTCTCACCTCTCTTCCTTTTGATATCCTTATTTGCAACATAGTCAGACTTGAACATTACATGATCATTTCTTCCAATTGGTATATCATTTATAATTTTTCCAGTATCCATGCTAGTATGTGTGGAGATAAGATTGAGCAGTGATGATGTATCGTCTCTCTTATCCTATTGTGCTCACTGAAATGTTGGAATAGGAAATTGTACTGTACATACTGTTAGACCTTGTGTCTTACTGACTCCCCATCAACATGTGAATCCAAATTTCCCAGGTCTTTCTCTTTACATTTGAAATCCTCCATTATCATAACTTTACTATCTCTTAAGAAGTTTTTTTTCTTCTTTTTTTGAAGGCTCCAGTCATGGACAAAAGTCCACATCAAGTCTGGGCCCCAATTGAAATATAGAGATAATTAAGAAGCCGAAAAAGAAAAGAAAGGGATAGTATTTACGAATTTTTCAGAAAGTGAAAGACCTGTCTTTTGAAATGTGCCAGGTCATAGTTATGTACTCTTGTACCTTCCTAATTGTTCCTTCATTTTTTCGTATCTGTGTTCATGAGGTAGTGCCAGGAACAGATGAAGAAGGGCTGCACCCGCCCATATCTGTCCTCTGGCTGTCATTGTTATAATTGTGTATTTGTTCTGGATCCTTGCCTCTGCCCCTGTCCATTATACTCTTCCCTTTATCTATTGTCTGAATTGGCAGTTTCACTATTTCTTGAAATAGCAGATACATACTTGAGAGGAACAGAGAAGGGGGCTAACTGGGGATTTTTCCTTCTAAGGCTCAGTCATCTGTTCTTGCTGATATGGGAAATGGCAAATGTGTGTGGGAAAATGAAATAAAATATATTCTTGGAATTACCATATTCTTCATTCTATCCTGGAAATGCCACATGATTAACATCACAAGGTCTGCTTCCCGAAAGCTTAGGGAGTTATTTATTATGTAGATGCCATAATTATATTCCTTGTGAAAACTTTTCAGTATGCTAAGGGGTTTATTTGCCCGTGTAATGAGTATTGCTTGCTTATCTGTTAGTTAGGATGGAATTAAAGGTCTTCTATCCTGTTAATTCTTCTGGTATCACTTCATTGCAACCTTTCCTTTTTGTCTGCCTTGATGTTGTTACTCTCTTCCTGTTCTTCTGGTATTATTTTGCCCACAGCTTTTATGAGCTGTTTGTATGTGTCCCTGCCACTAAGGCTTGGACCTTTGACTTGTGCTTGGCTGCTGTTTTCCATGTTTCTGTGTGGAGACCGACTACATGAGTATTTACTTTGTGATACCTCCTCCTTTCCATGGACAGTGAAACTATGGCATTTTTCTTCTGTCATCTTTCCAGTTTTGTATAAGCTTTCTGCCTTTAAGTCATGATTGCAGCCACTTGTGGAGCCCTAATTTCATTAATTTTTAATTCTTTTCTTTCCATTCACCTGAGATGGCTGTGATTAGGGCATGATATACCCTTGTCATGTTGGTGACTTCAAGAAGAAGAAGAAGAAAAAAAGAAAGAAATATTACTGTATCTTCATTTAACATCCAAGCTAATGGGAAAGTCATTAGCCAGATTTTGTAAAACATGATTGATTGTAAAAATATGTTTGAAAATTGATCTTGACTATTGTAATGTGAAATGTAATGTACACATTTACATGGTTTTAAGCAGTGGATCATGAAACAGACAAGTGATTTGAAGATGCAGTCTGTTTCATATGAGTTCTTTGTATAAACAGTATTTCAGGAATCATGTAGCTAAATATTACTCGTACTTAGTTCTAGAAGCAAAATGTGTGCTCTTTGCACACAGATATTCCCAAAGATTAGGTCTTTCATCAGATTGTGCTTATGTAATGAGAGGGCTATATTTTAGAAATGCCTTGTTAGTGGTAGCAGGTTTATATATAAGTAGCAAAGAATCTAATTAATTGGCTGTATTATTTATTGATTGGTAAAGTATCTATTGATTTTAGTGAAAATACTGTGTATATTTTAAATTTTTCCCTGTTTTTTGCAGACACTCTTCTTGTTCTTGATAAAGCAACTTGGAGGCCTCAAAGACCCCAAGGATCCAGCCTTCAAACGCTACTTCTACCTCTTGGAGAACCTGGCCTATGTCAAGTCCTTCAACATGTGCTTTGAATTAGAAGACTGCCAGGAGATATTCTGCAAGCTTTTCAAACTGATGTTCAACATTGTGAAGTAAGCAACTGTTAATTTGAGTCATTTTATTTTCTTCATCATAGTTTACCTTAAAATGTAATCTTATCTGTCTATCAATCTGTATCTCTGATGCCTGTTCCTTTGTGAAACTCCCTCAAGGGGGTGGCCACAGCAATAGAGTCTCCATAACTAGTGAACTCTAGTGCTTCTTCTTAGCCTTTAGTGCCTCACCTTTAACAGGCCACTGGTAGAGGGCAAGTTTTTAGTGCAGTGTTTGCAGAGGCTCCAACTTAATGTTCCTACTGACTATTTCTGCCTAATGCTCCTGCCTAATGTTCTTACTTACTACTTCTATGTGGTGTTTCTACGTAATGCTCCTACCTAAATGTTCCTACCTACTACTTCTATCTGTTGGTCCTACCATTTTGCTAAAGGCAGGGTTAGCACATAACTCACCACAGGAAAATCTAGAGTTACAGAGAATGAGCTGTGTGAGTTAAGTGTTGTCAAGTGTTAACTGAGACAAGGATAAATTGTATTTTTGTGGACAAAATGCCTCTAGTCCATGTGTGT
>JAUUDW010489962.1:0-12358 GCA_032361385.1 Panulirus guttatus | reverse complement strand
TACTCAGACCCAGACATCTCACACAATTTCTTGTAACTGGTTCTCAGCAGTTTAGCTCCACCACCACTACACTAAGTCATATTACAGCCTAGTCAACTAATGTCTTGGCGCTAAGCTTGACATCTCTATTCAGTGCCACATGACTAGCCTAGCCCACTCTTACCATTCAAGTAGTCGGACTACGCACTAACTCTTGGTGGATATTCAGAGGCTTACTTCTTTCACCTGACTCCGAAAGCTTTGGATGAATATCTTATGTGGCGGCGCGTGCCATGACTGCCTGCCTGGCCAGCACAACCTCAGGTTGAGACTCGTACAACAAAGGACATTTTTTTTTTTTTCGCCTCGCAGGTACAGGAATCCTTTTTTGTTGGACACCGTAAGTTAACCTCCTCCGCAAAATAACATGATGGTAACCCGATTTATAAAGCGAAAAGACAGTATTTAAAAGTTTCAAGCAGTTTGACGAACTCGGCTAAATGTCTGACTTCGACTGCTTGGGAAGTTCGTTTTCAAATGTTAACGTATGCACAGATTCATTACTAAAACACCGAGGTTGAATTCAGACAGGGTGATTTCGGAGGCTCTGTTTACGGTTAACGTATTGTTATCACCCCTGGAATATGTAATTTCACCGAAAGTTTCAGCAGGTAACGTCTAGCTTAGACAGCAGATAAAAGTGAATAAATCGGCTCTTCGGACTAGTCTGAAGATCATTAACGATGGCGCGTTACCCATCCTCTTTACTGTTCTCACTCCAGTTGAATCATCATCTGGTACATGTGGGATACGCAGAGGCACATACGCTACACTCCTTCACTACCTTACCGAATTACTACTTGATAATGCTCTAATTTAACTAATCAAGAGACCTCTAGCGACGAGAATATATATTTAGTCCCAACTACAATTGAGGATCTCGTTAATAATGTTTAAGTTGGAGAAAAGTTTGGTACACGTGATCAACGATAAAATTACTTTTAAGATCGCTCTCATTACAGCACGTAATGTTGGTCAACATGACAGTTGCGATTTAGAAAATTACCCTATTTCAAACATGCGAATTTTAATGTTCTTCACATTGCTCTTGACAGGAAAACCTGGGATGATATGGTCAATGAAAAAGACATGAACGTAGCGATGTAAAGCTTCAATAGATTTAACCTTCAAAGCAGTAGAGGGAACATAGGCGTTAATGCGAAGTGGACGGTTTTTCTGAAACGATGCCGATGTGGTGGAACAGTGAAATTTGAAATTGCCTGTTGTCTTCTAACAAAAGTAGCTTATAAGAAAATAAAAGCGACCAATAAACAATATGAAAGAGTAATTAATGTAAATTTGTGGTGTGAGAGAGTTATACGGCAAAATAAACGTCAGTTTGAAGCGTGTATATTGCTGAAAATAGCAAATGAAACCCTCAGGAGTTTTACAGTTATGTTGGAAGCAAAAGAGTCACTACCGAGTCACATGGTCTAGTGATCGCGGGAAACCATGATTTGGTTCAAGACTACGAAGCCATGGTAAAAATCTGAAATGACTTTTTTGCGTCTGTATTCATGATCGCAAACACAACTCGCTTCCCAGACCCAGTTTTATTGATAAGAGAGAACCTTCAACAAATTGACAAAAAGCTGAAGACATACTATCAGCAATAAACGGATTGAAAATAAGAAAAAAAAAAGAGTATGCCCAGATAGATTTTATCGGAGGACAACGAAGAGACGAGAAATGAGTTAGATAAGCCCTTGACTGCCCTTTTCAACAAGTCACTTGCCACGGGAAAAGTTCCAGATTAATGGAAGTTTCCTCATGTAACACCAACATTTAGAAAAGGTTATAAGTCACCGCCCGGAAATTATCGTCCAATTAGCTTAACAATTTTAGTTGGAAAACTGATGGAAACCATTATTCGAGACAGAATTGTAAACCATTTAGAGGACCACCTCTTAATGAACAATTCTCAACATGGTTTTCGACGAAATTGCTCATGTCTGACAAATCTGTTTGACTTCTTTTATGATATAATCAACAAGTACTACGGAAGTAAAACAGTTTGTCTTCTAATCTAGATTTTCAAAGAGCGTTCGATAAGGTGCCACATCAAAGTTTACTCGCAAAAAGTAAGTCACATGGCAGTGATGGGATTGTACTTCAGTGTACAGGAAATTTGTTAGCTGGCTGTGAACAAAGAGTTATGATAAGTAGTTCGGCCGCAAAATGGTTGGAAGCAACAAGCGGAGTGCCACAAGGATCAGTCTTGGGACCGGTTCTCTTTCTCATATATATTCATGATATTGATAATGGGCTGTGCTGCAAGATATCAAAATTTGCTGATGATACAAAGCTTGGAAATAAATCTACAAATGAAGTTGAACGTCTACAGCTTCAAACTGACATGGACAAACTGATGGACTTATAAATGGCAAATGAATTTTGACATCGATAAGTGCAAAGTTTTACATATCGGTAGCGTAATCGAAAAGGCTAGCTTCAGTGTGAATTCTTGTGAAATACAAAAGGTAAATGAGGAAAAAGACTTGGGCGTCATAATTATTGTTGACCTAAAACCCAGGAAGCAGTGCACAGAAGCAGTGAAAAGGACGAACAAAATTCTTGGTTTCATAGATAGAGCCTTCAAATTTAAGTCCAAGGAAATAATTCTAGATATATATAATTCATTAGTTCGTCCCCAAGTTGAATATTGTGTTCAGTTTTGGTCACCCTGCCTTAAAAAAAGACATAGATAGAATGGAGAGAGAGTGCACCGTCGAGGTACCAATATGATTCCCGGACTGAGAAACAAATCCTACGAGAACAGATTAAACGACTTAAAAATGTTTAGCTTAGAAAAGAGAAGGTTAAGAGGTGATCTACTACAAGTATTTAGAACTATCAAAGGCTTTGATAATCTTGATCTATCATGTTACTTGCGACTTGATTCTGGAGAAGGCATATGATAGGGTTGACAGAGGCTTTGTGGAAGGTCTTAAGAATATATGGTGTGGGAGGTAATGGATACAAACTCGGGCAATCGCTTCATTTCGAATGAGGCAGTGTACACGAGTGTTAACATGTGAAACGATTTGCCAATTAGAGAGGTTGCGTTTGATAATAGACTTGATAAATATATCGTTTTAAGTCCACAATTTGCATTATTTGCACTCCCTCAGTCTAATTGACAATTTGCAGGTTATTTCCTCTCAATTAGCTGTATACCTTCTAACTTCTACCACACTAGTCTGTGAGTTTCTGATATGTTCCACTACCACAAACGGCCTCAAAAGAACTCAATGGTCTGTTGCTGTTTGACTTTCTCTGTATCCAGCACCAGCCACACTAAGGCCGGATTGAAAGTTTGTTGGGCCTAAGGACATTTTGAATATTCTAAATAAAACCAAGAGAGAGGCAGTGAGTAAGCATGAGAAAAAGCACAGATTTCTGTAAGATTAATTTATTTATTACATAATAAAACAGAGCGCATTGTTCCTAATTAGATAAGAACATCATGCCCAGAAATGCTGTTTCGGAAGCCTTAGTTGCGGGGACGCAAGTCTTGGGCCATGTCCTAGCTAGCCAGTGCTTTAATCCGGCCCTGAGTCACACCCGCTATAGTTCTCAACTCTGAAGCCTTGAACCTGGTTTGTTTACTGAGACTTGAGGCCTATCACCTGCCAGGGTCAGTAAGATCAATAACGTCAAGCGACATCCAACAACCGAAAAATATTTAACACCTTCAGGTATTGAGGGTAATTCTAAGATAACATATACACAGTCACTGTGTATGTGACCGACCTATGGCCTTTGAACCTTCGGAGTGGAACAGCTTAAGATATACAGTTCAGTGTGTCATCTTCACATTGTGGTCGAATGTGCTCACCTCAGCCGGTGAAATACATTCGTGCTATCTGAATAAATGAACAGAATAGAAATTACTGTAGGGAATGAACGAAATGTGTATTGCAGTGTTCGGACTGCTTACTGCAGAATATATCCAGTTCGAAACAAGCTTATATTACCTGGACAGAGAACAATAAAACTTTTTTTTTAACGAGTGCTTTATTTCTAAATATTTAGCAATTAGGCAACATTATGTGACACCTGGTATTCTGAATAAATAATACTGAAAACAAGGGATCTAACTCCATTTGTCACTCGAAAGTTTTAAACGCAGCTGCGAACTCAGTCCTGTGTGTAAAAGCAAATGCATGTCCTGTTTTATTTATTACTATGGGAGAAGTTCAGCTTAGATACGATGTCCTTCAGTCAGCCACAGGCTATGTGTGTTTAGGAGGGGGCCTGGGAGAGACTGTGTGTAACTATCAAACTGTATAATACTGGTAGAGTTCTACGTTCGTGGGGCCACACTTATTGAGCTTTCTGCACCATAAACTACTCTTTCTAAACCTCTGTAAACTTCTGGCACTCACAGTTTCCTTGTATAGAGTATTCCAATCATATGTATTGCCTTTACACTAAAATAGTACTTCCTTATGTCCTTGTTAACATAATTCTTGTTCAGCTTCTTGCCACGGCCTGGAGTTACTCTGGTAATATATCTCAAGAGGAATTGCTCGCTGTTAACATCTTCCACCTGATTTAGAAACTCGAAGGCTCTAATAATGTCACTTCTCTGTATTCTATCCTCCATAGTAGACAGCTGTTTAGCTCTTATACACACCAAGAACAGCAGTGGACATACGATCAAGCCCTGCAACACCCCAATGGTGACGCCAATCCCGTATTAAGAACGTTCCTCTAACCTGCACATTTTGCTCCTTTGCACGAAGGTAGACTGTCCAGTGGTGGTGTCTTCCCCTTATTCCTGCGTGTATCTCTTGCTTCTTAGCCAACCTCCTATGTGTGCAGTGCCAAAATCTTACTGGCAATCCAGGAATACACTATTTATCCATCCAACTGTTTGATCTAAGGTAAGGTTTATTCTGTGATAGAAGTTTGAGAGATTCGTAAATGCATGGTCACCTTTCCCTGAGTTCGTGTTGCCTCCTGGAAAGGTCTGTAGCAAGTAGTCATTACTTCCCTTTCTGATTATCCTTTCAAGTATTATACAGGCGAAATTTGTTAGTGAGACTGCCCTGTTCTTCATTGTGATTTCCCGATCACCTTCCTTAAATATTAACAGGCAAGACATTTGTCCTTTGCCAAATTTTTGGGACCGTACCTTCCTCTAGTGGCAAATTAAGTATTTCGCATGGCCGAGCGAGGGTCTTCGCACAGTCTCTCAGCACACATGAGGAGACCTCATGAGAACCATAAGCTTTGATGTGGATCGGTTTGTTCTGTTAGCCTGATTATGTCATTTCTGTCACTATCTGTACCTTCCAAGAGTTCTCCTTCTCACTTGCTTATACTGGGAAAGTTGTGTCCTCCACTGTGAAAACGCTTTTAAACTTAACACCCATTTCCTCACATATTTCGTTATCCCGAGCAGTTACTCTCTCCGAGTTCCATAGCCTGATTAGCTGCTCTTTGACCAATACTTTGCTCTTGATGAAATTATGGAAGAGTTTTAGATTGTCTTTCATCTTGTCCACAATATTCTCTTTAGTTTATCTGTTCCTCCTTCCTATTTCATGCAGTACATGTTTCACTCTGTCCCACAGTGTCGTTTGTATCTCCTCTATGATACAACTCTAAGCACGTTTGCTTTTTGTCGTTCATTTTTGAAAAAAAAAAAATCTCTTTCCTTTCGAGTATCCTCCTCCGTATATCCATCCACTGGTACCTTTGTGCTGACCCTTTCAATACAGATTTCACTGAAACTTCTATAGCACTGGTCTGTACTCTCGTTATAGAACTCCCACTGCCAGCTTGTGCTTTCAAAGAACTTGATCTGTTTCACGTAGTTGCCTCGATTATATTTGTTCTTCGGGTCCTGTTCCTCTCTCTGATCCTCCTCCTGTGTCCGCTTCAACTACGTAGCCAAAATCAATCAATGCATGATCACATTTTCTAACTAGTGACTCATATCTGATAAGTCCTGTTTCCATGAAATTATGTCTTAAGGCAAGGTTTAATGGAGGTGGTGTGTCATCCCACTGTTCCTGTGTCTCCATGACTATCTTCATGAGAATCCAAGTTTTCCCTGTCTATTTCCCTATGATCAAAATCCCTCATCATCAGTACTTTACCCTCTCCAAGGAGGTAGGTTTCGCAGCTTCCTTCACCATCTTGATTATTCCCTCATTGTTATCACCGTATATCATCTCAGGGCCAATGCAGTGCCATGAAGGGCAGTAAGCTAACAGCAACGCTTAGTAAACACTTCCCACATTACTTTTACTCATTTTGCATTACCTGAATGAGCCATCCACTGATATTTCCTGGAATATAATGGCACTACTTATTAAGAGGGCTAACCCCCTTCTCCCTCATACTTTATCTTCTCTATACCCCCTTGCCATTTTTGTGCACCCTTCTGGGCAGATTATGCGTAACTTTAGCTAGCTCTCTGGTGAGTTTTGTTCCCCACCAATCGTGTCCTCTGATACGGTCTTTATGGCATCTTCCCATTTACCACTAACCCATCTGTATTCATATAAGACATCTCCAGCCAGAGGCAGGTACTGCTGAGTAATCCCGGGCTTCCTGGGTTCATGAGTAGGAGCGTTGTTCCTCCTTCTGGCCCCATTCGATCCTCTCGTTTTTTGTCTTTTGCACTGTTCCTATGTCTCTCTCTTTTGGGTTTCTCTCTCTTGGCGGACACTCCCTTGAACCTTTTTCTTTATGGGGGCGAGGTTTTTATAGGCCTGGTTAAGTACCTCTTGGCCATATACAAATATGTCAAAGGTAATCCTATGTGGTCTTGCCATGCCTGTATTGACCGACTCTCCAGACTTCTTATACTTCTCGACCTGTATTTGACAAGTCTGTCACACCAAGTTGCTGTTTCATGTGGTCTTCTCTGGCTTCCCTTTCCTCCTTTTTTATCATTTACCGCAGCCGTTCTTTGTCCTCCTCCTCCTTACCTTTAAACTTGGAATAAATCTCCTCCTTCACCGCCGCACGACTGTCCTGAACGACCTTTGCCCTCTTCATTCTTTCACCCACGGCTCCACACGCTTCCCTGACTGTTTTGTCTCTGTGTGTATACACTGCCACCTTTATGGCTTCATTCAGTATTTCCTTCTGCCTGCTTGACTGAGAATTCCCAGACTTCAGCTCCTCTTCAGATATCTCTGCTTCGTAGCTTTCCACTGACCCAGATCATTTCCAGTTCGTGCTTTTCTTTTTCATTCTTCTTTGAATACTGGACAGACGTCCTTCCTGCCCCATCTTCAGCCTGGCCTAGGGGCCCGTACCTCCTTGCGTGCCGATGTTATGAGCATACTTCAGTATTTTCATCTTGCATTTATTTTTCGTCACGGTGTTCTCCAGTTTGTCTACCTCCTCTGACAGTTTTCTTGGTCCGGAACTATGCACTCTGATGCTTCACATTGTCCTCTATATTCAAAACGCAAGCTCTCTTTACAGCTATCAGATGTATGGTAACAGTTGTCAAGTTTCCAGTCTCCACACCAAACATCCTGGTATCATCATTCATCATAATGTCATTTTTAGTATTCACTTCTTACATATCCTTCACACGTCTCAAAATATATCCCACTGATTCCTCCTCTACTTTTTTTTTCAATACCCATGATGTTTTTTTGATGATTTTGGAAACTGAGTTTAAGCAATAGGCTTAGTCTAGCCTAATCCATTTACAAATATTTTTGTTTTGTTTTTTGCTTTGGTTTACAGTACGCTACTTGCCTGGTGTATGTAGCAGTAATGGCCTTAAGATGCACTCTCAAGTCACTACAGGTAATAGTTTATTTGTCTTGTGGCTGAAAATTGCAGGCAAAGATCACCCAAGCTTTAAGACAAGCCGCAGGTCTACACAGTTGTCAGTTAAAATAATACAGGTCCAATTTCTTTGTTCTTACTTTTGCTTTCCTCACTATGTCACTATGCTCCATAATAAAAGCCATGAATGCAGTGCAATACAATACATACTTTTTGAAATTACGTGATTCGTAGACGATGCAAAATAATTAGGCTGGTGGATGTCCTATCCGGCAATGCCCTTTCGACCGTCTCGTTAACATATCCCGTCAGACCTTGCCTTAATTTACAAGCCATTCTGCTACGCCTCACATGAATATTTACTTCTAAAACACTCTTGGGGGTCACTCCGTGTTTTCCTCCCGCCGTTACCTGTAAAATAGGTGTTTCTGTAGAGTAATTCAACGAATTATATTCTCCCAATCTCGGGCTACTTTTGCTACCGCCGCTGCTGTCACTGTGCTGGAGAAAGCTCGTGTGATCGCATGCTTGGCGAGTTTGTGTGAGTGTATGGAGAGTGGGTGTGTTTGTCTGGCGATGTTTGCGTGTTGTGATGTTTACCGGGGTGCGGCGTGTTTGTCTCTGCCGGGTTTTATATCATGGGGGTTTGTCGAAGTGTTGCTTGTGTCTGAGTGAGTTGTTTGTCATTACCTATATATCTTGCAAGGGGAGTTGAATATTCGTAGGATCCCATCTCTTGAAGTTTCTCTACTGCTGTATAACTTCTTAAACTTCTGCATGATATCCACATTCTCAGTCTCATAATTCAGTATATTCCATCCTTCTTCCACTCACATTATAAAGATACTCCTGTACGTCTTCTTAAACAAGTTAATTTCATGCTATGGCCTCTGGTTGCTCTATCGTTGCATCTTCTGAAGAACTGTTCACTGTCTTCGTCACTAAACTGGTTTAAAAAAAAGTTTTGTTTGCCTACTCCTTTACATATGTGGAGATCTTTTCATCCGGAGCCGTTTGTGTGTTTATGTTTGGTATTTACATACCTGTACTTTGTGTGTGTGTGTGTGTGTGAAAGAAAGAGAGGAGGGGTTGTGTGCAAGTTTGTTTATATATATGCATTTGTGTATGTTTAAATGATTAACTCTTTCGGTGCACGGGGAGTTTACCCTAATTGGAGCCCATATCTCTTTTATGCCCTTTTCTATCATGCATACTCTTGAATTTCTTATATTCTTGGCACTCATTTTCGTAATGTAACGTGTTTTACTCATCCACTTCACTATTACTGTACAAAGATTTCCAAACATTTGTTCTTATCTTTCTCTTGCCCAGTTTCCTCTAATGAGTCCACTAGTTGATGTGTTCCTTCCCGTCTCAGAGAACTGTTCCACGTCGACACCTTCACAGCGACTGAAGAACCCGGCAGTAGTGATCGTGTCTGCCCTCATCCTTCTGTCTCCCAGCCTGAGCAGGTCTGTGCGTGGTGACCTCACAACCAATAGCTTAGCTCCCTGATTTGGGGCACAGTTTTTCTTGTATGAGAGGGATGGATAAGCGAATGAAGGGGAGGGATGATGAAATGAAAGAGGGAGTGTGGTGAGAGGAGAGGCGGAGAAATAGAGAGGCGACATGGAGGGTGGTGGGAAAACATAGGGAGGTGAGAAGATACAAGACTACAGAGAGAGAAATCGTGTGTGTTCAAGTGATGAACGGTCTATGGATGTCTTCCCTTGTTTGACTTACGCCTTTGTAAATGTTGATGCCCTACGACATTTCCAAGGCAGCGGGTGACTAATTGTCTGTTACCAGATCATTACATAAGAGCCAAGCGGGCGGACTGATCACAACAGCGATGGGTGGGGATAGCTGCCATGTCTTAACATCACCGCGTTAAATATATTGTTTGATGTTAAAAGTAGATGATACTCGATAAAAGGTAATATAATCCATCTCCACTATAACTTACAACACATAAATTCGCTGTCATTACAAATGGACGCGTAAAATTCTGCTCCAATAATGTCATTGTCAAAACACAAAAACAAATCACAGCATCTGTATTGACAATGTACATTTCCGTGTTTTAGTAATGAACCAATTAACGTATGCATCAATCTGCATCATGAAATTAGACAAAAAATAAACTCCATTATGATTTGGCTTTGATGAGCAATTTCTAGCAAATATGAAACAGATTCTGCATAAATAATTAATGGTAAACTCTGACAGAAGTTCCATTTTTTATTCTTGAAGTGGCAACCAACAACTTGTTGAAGTGAGGTGCATGTTCGTGATTTATAGTTAACTTTGTATCATTTCTGACTTTACTAGTCGATTAAACTTTGTTTTGAGATACTTTATTGACTTCATATCGACATCTTTAAAGACTTATTTTCATTTTCGTCTTTGACAAAAATAAGAGATAGGTTTCTGATGAGCGAAGCATGTGGCACGCTAACATCAGGCGGGGAAAGGGAGCATAATTTAACTGCTGACTCCGTAAATACGATCTAGTCTGGCTGGCATTTGCTTGGTCTTTCAGGGGTGGTATGATACTCACAGCTCTACGGTTTAATTGTTTCGATTCTCTAGTCATTTAATCGTACAGCCCACAACCATCCTTGCAGAATGTGATTTTGTTTTTCAATCAATGTCATGCTATTCCTTGTACATATATATTTCTCTTTGACGTTTGTAACGTGGTAATACGATGGAAACTTTGTCTTTGGCCTTGAAAACCTGACCGGAACAGCACACATGGCACCTCGTCTTTGACAAGGTTTATTTGGCAAATTCCTCCGACTTCGACTTTCCCGCAAAGTAGTTCGAATGACAGAAGAACTACTGTATAATGATTTTACACGGCGCCAGTGTGCTCACTGTGAGCATACTGCCACGTGATACCCTCATCACACACTTATGTCAACTACTGCACTTACCACACACACTGTCAACCGATACGCTCATCACACACTTAACTTGCCAACATGCTACGCTCAGAACACCTTCACTGGCAACTGATTACACTCGGCACACACTCGTTAGCAACTGACACGCGAACCACCCACACACTGCCAGGTAATACATCCATCACAGCCTTACCCCACTGATGAGCTAGTGAAACATTTCTGAATCAGAGAAGCCAACATTCGCGAGGAAACGTAGTATGTCTCACCCCATTTGCACTTTAGATATCTTTGTGTCACGGTTCATTAAGATCAGGTAGTCTCTATCAGTCACTGAGTGTGTGGGAACCATAGCGATGGGTCTCAATGGAATGTCCTAGCAAGTTTGGTTAAAGTGCTAAAAACATCGTTTCTGGTGCAGCGACATGTAAACATACAAAGAAATAAAGGATTAATCATACATAAACACATATTAATCACCAGACAACATTTCTCAAGAAACATGCTAATCGGTAACCTATGACATCTAGATTTTGAAAACGATCTTGGCAAATCTGTCTCTTGTGTTACGTGGGGTATGTGGAAAGATATCTTTGTGCTAGATTTCAGTCACATTGGTTTAGATATGGCCAGGCACCGGCCAAGAACTCGAAGTTGTGTATTTTGGTAACATTTGACCGTTAGAAACACCCAGAAATAAGAAATTGAAACTTTGATACGCTCCTGGCATGGAGCTAGTGGAAAGACATCTCTATAGTCAGATTTCATAGACATTAGCTGAAATATGGCCAAATGACTTTTTTGTACTTTAACCCCCATAGAATAGTAGAAATGGTTTAAATCGCAAAATCACTCAGTGTATTGTATTTGCCATGTGGAAAAGTATCTGCATACATTATTTCGTCTTATTTGATCGAAACTGTAAGAGACAGAAACCAGATATATCCGTTTTGGTTTCTTTGACCTTTGAGCCCCATAAAATCCTTTCACAAGCCGTGAATAACAGATAAACCGAAAAGATGTCTGAGCCCGCAAAAAAAAGTACCCGCCAGCAAAGTTAAAAGTCAGTGAAGCAATGACACAGAACCATAATTCTTCGGAAAAGTGAAAGAAACTTCGTAAAAACGATATATCTCCCTTCACAGTGGGAGGGAGATATGGTGATGTATCCATCATACACTCACATCCAACTGATGTATCTCTCACACTCTCACTCTTGCATAACGCATTCACTCACTACTACAGTTGATACGCTCACCATAGTCACTACTCACAGTCGCTGGCAATGATACACTAACCATACAGTCACTTTCAACTGATACACTCACCATACAGGCACTACAAACTGATACACTCACCATCAGTTACTATAGAATTATACACTCATCATACAGTCATTACCGAATGATAGACAGCATTTTTTTTTATGCTCAAGGCTCCAGTCACGGACTAAAGTCCACAACAAGGGCGGGCCCAAATTGGAATATAGAGAATTGAGAAACGGAGAAAAACAGACTGGGAAAGTATTTACAAATTTTTGAGAAAGTGAAAAACATGTCTCTTGAAATAAGCCAGGTCATATTTATTGGGAAAGACATGAGAAGGTAGAGAGTTCCAAAGCTTCGACGTGTAGGGAAAGAAGCAGT
>JAUUDW010489851.1:0-12359 GCA_032361385.1 Panulirus guttatus | reverse complement strand
CTGACTCACTTCCCAGGCCCTCTCATCCCCAACAGACTGCATACTTGCCCCTCTCTCCAAAACTCTTGCATTTACCTTCCTAACCACCCTATCCATAAACAAATTAAACAACCATGGGGACATCACACACCCCTGCCACAGATCGACCTTCACTGGGAACCAATCACTCTCCACTTTTCCAACTTGTACACATGCCTTACATATTGATAAAAACTTCCCACTGCCTCTAGCAGCTTAACTCTGACACCATATGTTATCAAGACCTTCCACAGAGCCTCTCTATCAACCCTATCATATGCCTTCTCCAGATACATAAATGCTACATACAAAACCATCTGCTCTTCTAAGTATTTCTCACACACATTCTTCAAAGCAAACACCTGATCCATACATTGTCTACCACTTCTAAAACCACACTGCTTCTCCCCAATCTGATGCTCTGTACATGCCTTCACTTTCTCAATCAATACTCTCCTATACAATTTTCCAGAAATACTCAACAAACTTATACCTCTGTGGTTGGAACACTCGCCTTTATCCCCTTTGCCTTTGTACAATGGCACTACACATGCATTCCTCCAATCCTCAGGCACTTCACCATGATCCATACATATGCTGAATACTCTTACCAACCAATCAACAACACAGTCACCCCCTTTCTTAATAAATTCAACTGCAATAAAATCCAATCTCGCCACCTTGCCATATTTCATCTTATAATTTT
The DNA here is from genome assembly GCA_032361385.1 of Panulirus guttatus. NCBI lineage: Eukaryota > Metazoa > Arthropoda > Malacostraca > Decapoda > Palinuridae > Panulirus > Panulirus guttatus. The sequence goes on along the minus strand of JAUUDW010489851.1, from coordinate 11,635 downwards.
TATATTCATAAAAAAATCTGAATTTTTTTCAAATGATGTAACATTTGAGTAAAGAGATTTATCATACTTTATATCTTCATGATTGGAAAAAAAAAAAATGAGTGCTGAGTGTGCCTTGCACCTGCACCTTCACTGAAAGAGCTAGCCTCATGACTAGGCTGCTTCTTTTACTTTCTATTACTGAGGTTCTAATTCAGAAAAAAAGGTAAAGTTAGAAGGTACATGTGATAGCTGATTTATATTCTGAGTCAGCAAAATTGAAATACAAATCAGTAGCTTGGGACTACAAAGTAAATTTAAACAGCTGAGAACATTATGGTTTCTCTTCTTCTTTATACCTAATACAATTTAGGTGAATAAATTTCACACAGAATGGTTAGTCAGTAAAAGTCACCCTCTCCATTTGCTTATAATTTGCAAAAAAAAAAATAAATAAATAAATAAAAAAAAAGTTCCTATTTCTAAAACGAGAACTCTTCATCATTCCTTCTCAGTGGAAAATATACCAAGGTAATACCAAGCAGTCTATCAGTGAACAGCATGTGACACTTGCAAATTCTGCTGTGTTTTGGTCTTCTAATAGTTATGAATGACTGGTCTTGCTATAACAAGCAGTTACTTGAACTGAAGGAGGCAGGCACTTCAGTTGCATAGTTTAATTACTGAATTATATTCAGCTACCTAAATGTTAACAGAAAGAAGCAAATATTATCAGAGCTCTGTTCAGTACAGAATAAAAATTAATGTCTGCAGAGTAATTAAGTAATGTACTATGATATACTGAGAAAATACACCAGCACACTCTTACCTAAAAGCAAAGGTAAGTATTTTATAACTTCATGAGTACTCCAAGAAGTTTTCTCTACAAACATTCATTGCTGGAAGAATTCTTTTAAATCTTATATAATTATACACCGTTCTATCGCAGTATTGCATATACGGAATTTCTTCTGAAGACCCAGAAGAAACATGAGGCATTCACTGAGGTCTGTATGCTGAGTTAATCATCTCATAAGCGAGGTAGCTGTTGGCTCTTCTCCTACAATAAAAAAAGGGGGGGGAAAGAAATAAGAATCTGTATGAAAAAATAACTGGGATGAAAAGAGAAAAGGAAAAACTCTCCAAACAACATATGAGAGAAATCCTAAAAATTTTGTCAATAAAATGTGCAACTTATGCATAATTTTTGTTATTCTTATACAGGTTACTAGTGCTGTGACACAGTGCATATACCTAGGATGAAAGAAGCAGCACAAGAAAAGCATAAATTGCAAGTCAGATTTTGTGAGGGTATTTTTTTTTAATACAATATCAGAAATCCAGAAAAATTAATCTGATAATTTCTAGATTTCAAGATTTCTGATGCATCTGCATCACCAACATAGAATATCCCATTACTGAGTGGGAGATCCAAGCAAAGTCTACTCCCTGCATAACAAATGTTGAACAAACCTTAAGACATACTTACTCTCCAGAATACTAATGCTGGGATAAACTGGATGGAATGTGTCTTCAAGGTTTAAAGAGGTCACTAAAAATATATCATTGGGTATACAGTACCTACTTTTAGATCTATAAGCATGTGTTATGGTTTTAACCATGAACCAACCTTCCGTGCATATTCTAACTGTACCAAATGTCTCAAGTTCAGGGGCTTCCTCCACATCCCTCACACCAGTAAAATATATACTACACAACAGCAATCAACAAACTTACTTTGAAATGGAAATAAGACTTACTATTTGGTGTACATCAGTTTACAAAGCAATTATTTCATGTACAAATGAATAAAAAAATCTAAGACTAGAGAGAGCACCCATAAATTTATAATTATCGTAAAAATGCATTTCAACAAACTTGCTGTATTGGTGATGATGGTATGAAACATACAATTTTGTGAATATAGTATTACAAATCAACCAATAATGAGCAAATGCATGTATAACAATGTAAGACCAACAACAGTGTGTCTATCAATCTATATCTCTGATACCTATTCCCACCTGGAACTCACTCAAGGGAGTGGCCATGGCAATAGAGTCTCCATAACAAGTAAACTCCAGTGCTGGTTCTTACTCCTTAGAGCCTCACCCTTAAAAGGCTACTGGCAGAAGGCAACACTAATGCAGTGTTTGCAGAGGCTCTACCTAATGCTCCTGTCTAATGTCCCTACCTACTACTTTTAACTTATGATTCTACAACAGTGTCACCAATCTTAACATTAAAACTACTTAAATGTGTTTGTAATTGATAGTTTTCATATAATCAAACTAAAAATGATGAAAAAATAGTATGATTTAGTAAAAAATAGTATGATTTAATAACTTTTTTTCCACAAAATTACAACTTACAATCTACTAAAATGGCATTGAATGAATGACTTATTCATCAACTATTCTTGTGCGTAAGTAGTCAAGGATTTCATGAGTTCCCTTGTCCAAAATAGCTCTTCTTGGTACTCGGAAAGGGTTCCCATGAAGCTGCAGACTCCTGCAAATAATGAACAACTATCTTATTAACACAATAATGAATCAAGTAATGAAAGAGAAAAGACTTACTTTGAAAGATGTCAATATTTCTCAACTAACCACAAGATGACTAATGAAGAGTCTGAGCATACAAAAACTTAGAACAAATAACTGGATATAAAGATACACATACATAAAAACAATTTGTTTTTGAAGACGAGGAAATCTGTAGGAAGCCAAGATGCACATAAGTTCCAAACTTTAGTCATAATAGAGGACACATCACTAAACAATCTGGCAAAGAAGAAACCATGAAAGCATTAAGATTGTTAGAAACGACATAAATCTTGAAGAATACAAATTTATAAAAGTTGCATGATCTTCAGGAAGTTTCTGTGCATATCCTTCAGGCAGGCGCACTTCTTAACATTCCACCTAAGGTGTTCAAGAATCAATGGAAGAAAGATCAGCTCCATGAGAGTGAAAAACAGCAAATGCCATACCTAACTCCTACTATGAATTTTAACCTCTTAATTGCACTCCATAGCATTGTACCAGCAGATATTTTACCCAGAATATTATCATCCTGCATGTCATATTAGGGGAATGAGAGGAGCAGATAGAAAAGGCTAGAAATCCTTCCCTCCTCTATTACTTTCCAAAAGAAGCAATAAAGGAAGGAGCTATGTTAGGATTTTTCTTCTATGACTCTGTCATCTATTCCTGATGCTACCTTGCTCATGCGGGAAAGAGTGATCATGCATGATTATAAAAACAAAATGAAAAACAGTTCAAAATGCTAACTCAGGAAGACCACTGAATGTCATGAAGTAAGAAACAACTTACCTTAGTTGTGTCATATTCCCCATTAGAGGAGGTACAAAATCTATGTTATTATTATGGAGATCTAGAGTTGCCAGGCGCTTTAACTTTAAGAGGCCTTCAACATACAACAAATTAATTTGATTGTCAGCAGCAAAGAGTATTTCCAATTGAGCCATCTCATAAATGCAAGCAGGTATCTGTTCAAACCTGAAATAGAAAGGAAAAGATTTTGCATTTTTTTATAGTGACCAACATGGCATGGGAAAAAATTGCCCAAATCAAGGCCATCTTAGGAGAAAGAAAAACTTATAAAAAGAAAGTAGAAAGAAATCAATCAAAATTTCAGTTCCTACCAAATAGTAAAAGTAAGAGTCTGTTTCTACATGAAAAAGGAATCCTCCAATCCCCCATCCCTGAGATAAGGAATGAAGAATACTAACCACTATTTCCTGCATGTTGCAGATGGTGACTAAGACAGGGTATCTACCAAAGAGTACAAACCAGAACATTTTGCTAAAAAGACAGGGCTAGTAGGTAGTGCTAAGTGCATGTCTTCCTGTTTCTCTACACCACCACGTACGTTCCATATCTGTCACTCTTAACTTAAAAAGTAATACAAAGCATCACCCTAAACTACTTCATAAATCTATACGGGTAAATCATTAGTAATGTATCAAATAACTGGAATAAAAAACTCACAAGGGAAAGTTGATAACACTAATAAGGTTATATTTGAAGAAATGAACAAATCTCAGATCACATTAACTTAAATGACTCAGAAACCTGTTTCACCACAATGAAGGGTAAAAGATACCCTGGAAAATTTTTCAATCTTTATATCTTAATCTCATTCACACTGAAACTATTCAAACGTAAAGACACCCATGATCTTATAGCCTGTGTTGTGCTACATGCCTGTTTGCGGAAATGTTTATTTCACGAAGGTATAACAGCTCAGCCAAATCTGTAGGTAAGTCAGAAAGTTGGTTCCCTTGTAGATCAAGGAACTGTAAACGGTGAAAGCTTCCAATCCATGTAGGTAAAACCGTTAACCTATTAAGTCCCAGCATAATTTCTGATACATGTCTTGCCAGCATTTCTAATCTGCAAAGAAATATTGTAAACATTAACAGACAATACAATGAATACAAAAGTAATAAAAAAGAAAAATCAGGCATGTCTAACAATTCTGATATAATCTTATCATTACAATCTTAAAAATGCACAATGAAAATATTTTCATACCCCTACAGACCTATCTGTCTTAACACAGTGCCATAATAAATCAATCTTTATGCCATGCAAAATATTAAAAGAGCACCTTACATGGAAATTCATCTTTCTCTTTAAAGATGCAAAAAGGTCTGATTATTAAATATCCAGAAATCTGATTATTCTAACTACCTGGAAGAGTTCTGATAACTACTGAATATCCATCAAAAGTCCAGTTATCCATCTTATGAATATGTAAATACAACATGCAGTTTTCTGCAAGTTGGCAACCAGAGGTGATGCTCTTCAAGTATCCACAGTCACTTTTGCTTTATACAGTTTCAGTCCCTCAATGTGTTTCTCTGAGGTTGCTCTCACTGGTCTATCTATCTATATCTCTGATGCCCGTTCCCTTGGTTCGGGAACTCCCTCAAGGGAGGTGGCCAAGGCAAAAGTCTCTCCATAACTGGTGATCTCTAGTGCTGCTTCTCAGCCTTTAGTCCCTCACCCTTAACAGGCCACTTGCAGAGGGCAACTTTAGTGCAGTATTTTCAGAGACTCCTACCTAACATTCCAACCAACTACTTCTACCTAATATGTCAGCCCAATGTTCCAACCTACTTATTTTACCTAATGCTCTTGCCTAATGTTCCAACCTACTACTTCTATCTATTGCTCCTACCATTTTGCCAAAAGAAAATCTAGCTTTGAAGAATGAGTTTAGTGAGTTAAGAGTTGTCACATGTTATGAGACAGGGAGAGTTTTTATGTTTGTGAACAGAATGCGAGCAGTCCACATGTGGGTGGGGCAGAAAGAGAAGATTGCTACCTGGGCCAGGGGAGTGCAACTTGACAACCACTCAAGTGTTGTCTCACAAAGCAGCTGTAACTAACCCTCCCAATACTCACATGGGTAGCACCGATAACATACATCCCTGACTGGTGACTGCTTACCAACAACTACCTACCTCACTGGTATAGACCATTACCATAAAAATAGGGCATCCCTTCAAAATGACACCTTAAAATAGAGCAAGCGTGCCAACATCTTCATCAGGGAGCAGCACTAAGAAGTTAAAGCATGTGGTACTAACCATTCAGCAAAAAATCAACATTATAAAATGCAAGAAAGAAGGAACATTTAAGTCTAGGCTATGCTATGAATTTTACATTGGTAAGACAATTTTTGTGGAGGCTTCATGTCACCTACAACTCTATTGAAAGACTTTAAGAGCAACTTCAGCATCTTCTTTGGTGGATATATACACAAAACAGCATGGTTGGATCATCAGACTTTTAACGATAATTTCAGTATCATTTCTGAAAACAGTTTCTCTTACTTGTCAGGAACTTTAGTGAGCTGATTTTTACTGAGGTCAACAGTTCTCACTTCAGCTTCTGAGGCATTTTCAAAGAGTTGGTCCGGAATCTCTGCAGCCTTCTCATTATATGCCACTGTCTGCGTACTTCTCATCTGATATTTGTCTGGGATCGACCTATTCTCCATTAGTAAGTTGGTATCAGCTGGGGTATTCTCAAAACCTGAACAAAGTGCATACAAAATCTAAGTAATTAAAATCCACATTCTTAAAAAGGGTCCTAATCTTACAATTTTAACTTGGGTAACTAAAATTTTCTTTAATTTTCTGATATAAAAAGTTGACATGCTGTCAATGGACTGATCCCAGGCATGTGAAGCATCTGCAGTAAACCATGGAAAGGTCTGTAGGGTCTGGGTGTGTTTAGGTAGCAGTGGTTTCAGTGTATTACACATAACTGCTAGAGAATGGATGTGAGGGGATGCGGCCTTTCTTCATCTGTTCCTGGCACTACCTCGCTAATATGGAAAACGGCAAAATGGCAGTCAAGTATGAAAACAGTGCTTATTTAAAAACAAAAAGACCAATGGCATCTGTCAGGACAAAGACAGTCTAAAATACTTCAACGACATTACATTCACCTACTTTAAACATGTCCAAGAACAGTTCACATTAAATTTGGTATGAATCTAAAGTCATTAGGGGCTGGCTTAAGAACATCACTATCAGAGCCCAAATGATGAACAAGTACAGATCAGGAGTTGTGTATTTTGCAGCCTCATCAAAACATAGGTAACTCAAAGTACAATGACATATTGATACTGAATATTACGATGATAAAAAAATATTACAATGCAGAATACAAAGGAAATGATATCTATGGACTTTCTTTTTTTGTCATCCATATTTGCCATTTCCTCCATTTGTGGTGCCACTTATCACAAGGCATCAATACTGTGGGCTTAATTATTGGTCCTGGCTAATGTGCATCTCTATCATCTCCTTTGAGAGTGTTTGGTTAAATATAATGTAGTTCAACTGTCTGGAGTAGAAATTGGTTCTGTTCTTGATGATACTTCAACTAAAAGCTTGCATCTCCCTCCACACAGTTACTGATAACAAGGAGACCCACTGAATGTTTTCTGCATTCTATGAATGTTGGGTCCAAAGACTAGACTAGCAGATCCTTTGAAAGAAAGGTCTCTGCTGCCTCTAACCCATTTGCAAAACAAGGTTGAAAACATTCTTTGATTTTACACTGGTGAACAACTCAAGGGTACTCCTAACCAAGAGATTTTACCCTCCATATGTTGCAGACCCTGTGTGTGTGTAGGAATTGACAAGTACCAGACCATAGCATGCTTTAAGTCGTAATCCATCCATGGGTCAATGAAGTCCAAATCTAGCAGATCTTCTAAAATCTACAAGTTCTTCTGATAAAAAAATACACGGAAGGTTTCAAGTTCAACCATCTCACACATTCCAGTGCAGACCTAAAACACATTTTGAAACAAGAACCCCACTGTCTGGGAAGTCTTACCCTATTTTCTCATTCAAGATGGAGTCATTGGACAAACACATTCTTAGCAACATGTTAGCCTTATACAACTCTACATTTGCATGTTCATAAATTTCAAGATCTTAGTGGAATATTGTCTCTTGAAAATAATAAACAGAAAAACTGTAGCTTATGATTTCTTTATAAGCCAAGTCAAACTTTTCAAGTCTGTTTCTAATAAAGTCCGTGTACTAAGAACGGGCTACTGGTTGCACCATACAGTACTGATTTGAATCCTTATGACAAAGTGTGTTTTCCTGAAACAAACCTTCACACCAAAAAAAAACATAAAATGTGTCACACCCTTGAGGGATAATGGGATGCTATTACAATGGGTCAGTAGTGCTTCACAAGTAGGGACTAAGGTGGTGTGGGAGGTGTGAATTTTCATTATCATTCACCAGAAATGGGTTCAGCTGGTTTTGTGGTTCCTCATGTTAAGGTTGAAATACCAGTTTGCTGGCAGAGGACAACTCTAGCACAGTGTTTTACTAAAATGGATTAGGTTAGATGCAATCAGGGGTGAAGAGTAATCCAATAATACATACTCATTTTTTTCTAGTTGTTAAAAACTATTCAGGTGGTTAGCTGATCCACTGAGTTGACAACTGATTCCTTTGTCTTTAAGGGCAGCTGTAAGAAAAATGAGTCCCTGCTCTTTTGCCAGCCTGTGGTGTTAGAGGTGAGGACCTCAGTTCTGTAAAAGGCAGTTCCATAAAAGAAAACCACCAAAAAGATACAGGTATGCTCTTAATCAACCCCATGTAAAAATGTATGCAAATAAAGATAAAATGTAGACAGATGAAGAAAATTCTTGACCTACAGAGGAAAGTTGTTGAGGGTTACTGATAACTTGATAGGGTGGCTAGGCTTCACATAATAGGTTTCCATTTCCTCTCTCCAGACAGGACCCTAAAGCATGTATCCCTGAAGCTGTTATGACTGCAAAAAATCATCTAATTTGTAATGGTAAAAATAATGATGGCAAAACTTGATTCTGAATTTTACAAAACAGGATTTCAATCAAAAGAAGTGGAAAGGCTATTTCACAGGTTCTTTATATCTTACAAAAATAGTTTAACCCTTTAGGTACTGTTAACTAACCAGGAAATGTATTGATTGGTGCTGACACTCTTGATCTTAAGTATTTCAGGAGCTGAACAGTACCACGTTGGATAATATCTCGGCGAATGAGTCGCATAGGGTTACCCTCCAATGGCATAGACTTTAAATGGGGTAAAAGGCCAATATGATATGGCAATCTGTAAAAGTAATGTGGTATATATGATAAAACTAATATTCAATTCAGTTTCACTGTACATAATACCTACAATTCAGGTACAGAACTACATCTTACAACTTTCTTTAATGTTACTTGTGGCAAGGAGTAGTAGCCAATTCAAAATCTTTGTAAAGCATCAAAATCACATCATATCAGGGAACAAATGCCTATACTACAGTTTTCTCATATCAGGGAACAAATACTTATACAACAGCTTTCTCATTGTCATAAAACCTTCATTACAAACATATCTAACACCTAATATTACCTGAACTTGCTACTTATTACTTTCTAGATGCAGGACATCTAAAAGTATTCTCAACTTCTGTATTCTCTCTTCCTCTTAACTTTTTAAAGTAATAATGATATCAGTCATCAACAGTGAAGTAAAGGAAATCATGGTAAAGAGCTTTCCTGATGGTATCAAACCAAAATAACTGTCATAAACTGATCCAAAGGGGAATGAAAAAAAGACTCACACAATTAATAAATGAGCAGAAGTGGGCCAAATTTAATGAAGATAAATTTAAGCAAAAAGGTATGGAAAAAGGATTAAATTAGTGGTCCAGTATAAATGCCAAACATTGCTACAGAAAGTGGAACATATATAAAAGATTTGGGTGTCTTCATATATGAGATGTCAAGGGAAGCCATGGAAAGGCCCATGAGGCCTGTTTGCGAATAGGGGGTTATGGTTTCATCACATCATATATGACAGCCAAAGAGTGGGTTTGAGCATATGAGGCCATTTCTTTGATTCTTAGCAATACTTCATTGTGGAAAATGGTGAACATTTATGAAAGAAAAAGATTTCAGAGAGCATATTAAGAAGAAAACATTATCAAGCCAAGATATGAATAAAATGTTTCTATGAACTTTCATCTTCATGAGATAGAACTCTATTGAATACTTCTGTGATGTACGGTCATCAACTAAAAACATAAAACTAATCACACAAAGGAAAATTCAAAAGCAATTCTTTATATGTAATTAACTATTTGTACTGTATGTGGAGGGAGTTTACACTCATGGGGCCCCACCTCTGGATCTTACAAAGGATGGAGAGATATTTAAAAAATAAAGGACAAATAATCTAAAATCATATAAAGTGGAAATGTTTAGAAACTGGAGTAGAAATTAGAGAAACTGAGGCTGCAAATAAAAGAACATGGAGGGTGTCATCATATGAGAGAGGATTTCAGGAATTAAAAAAATACATTCAATGGGCATGAACACAAGATTCCCATCAATTGGGGGGAGATTCAGGTGAATAACCACTGGAAAGGGGTTAAAATGACTGAAAAACAAAACAGTCTGAAGGGCCTTTTCTAGATGTCCTAGAGACTGTTTTCAAAAGCAAGAAATGCTCATAACACAAAGTAGAGACACTAGAAAAACAGTGAACAGTTAAGGAAAGCAAGGGAAATTTCTGAAACTGATATATGGATAGGATAAGCAAAGAAAGACTCTTTGCTAGTTTTTCCTTGAAACTACCTCAATAATGGGGGTGAGATATTACTTAAAAGTGAGAAATAAACATCAACGATAAATAATTCCTTACGTTGACAAATTGTTATTAGTCATATCTAGCCTCTCTAATCCTTGCAGAAGTGTGATTTCATCGGGTATGTCATTAATTTGATTATCACGCAGATCCAGGACACTAACACCCCTCAAGTGACCCAGTTGCTCAGCATCCATCTCCTGCAGAAAGGTTGACAGCAACAGCTATTTCAACAATGTACAAAAAACATTTATCATGAGCAATTAACAAAAGGAATTTCATATTTCATGTGTTTTACTAGCACTGGAAGTTCCTTATATGCAACCTGCTCGTGAATAGTGATGATGGATGATCACTGATCACTGAGTTTATTCTCCCTTTCACAAATATAGTGAAAACCTGAATTTTCTGTCTTATACAGACAAAATTACATAATCTGAAATACAAAAGTATCTAGAAAAGAACTTATTGTAATTTCTCTAATAAGCTTTCTCAAAACATTCATCCTTCTTTTTTTTTTTCATATTATCCTTTTCAGATGTTCCTACCACTTGAATATTTCAGACTTTACTTTATCAACGCTACCTTCCAAATTTCATACCTTCCTTACTTTTTTCTTTCATCATTTTGTCCACTCTACAGCCTGAATCATATGAGTCTTCTAACCAAAAGGTAAATGCTAAATGCATATACTGAGGTACATTACGCTACTTCTTGCACTAGCCCTCGCCTAACTAGCCAATGACAAATTTAACTTTCATTACATTTTCTAGCATACTAATAATTTGTCTGTCCTTCAACATTCCTCAAATATTTTCATCACATTCCTAAGTCACTATCAAATATTGAAATAGTTAAATCTGACACTTACCAGCAATTTTCTTCCATTTTCCTAAAGTCACAAATTCATTTGTCAAACACTTAACTGCACTTACATGATTTATCTATTCTATAAATACTCCAGGACCAATTTCTGAGTCCTGGTGTTACCCAGGACATTTCTTTAGGTTCCTGAAGCTCAGTGTTGCACTAACCCCAGTAATGGAGAAATGTAAACTCTTTGGGAGTGGGAAATTCTTTAAAGTGACTGTACTTCCAATGATAAAGGCTTACCAAGGTGACTTTTCACTCGCAGTTTAACCTCAAACAGGCAACACCACTGCACTTACATTCATTATCATATATACACATAATCCCCATAGTAGTTTAAATGCTGTCAGCCACATTTGCAACTAATCAGCATGGTTTAAAAACAAAAATTTGGGCAAGACAAATTTCAGAGAAAAATATCAGTAGAATGACTGAAGACCAGACATAATGGAGGCATTTTGTGCATAGAGGTGGTGTGAATGGAGACATTGGTCTCAATTAGAGAGCCAATTTAGTATGAAAAATGAAAGAGTATGAAGCAAGTTGATAATAATTTGTAAATATTTTCCCTTGTCTCTTCTTCTCCCTTTTCATTAC
>JAUUDW010489408.1:0-12361 GCA_032361385.1 Panulirus guttatus | reverse complement strand
CTACCTCGCTGGCGCAGGGGGTGGCGATGCTATTTCCTGTGGTGCGGGGTGGCATCAGGAGTGGATGGGGGTGAGAAAGTGTGAATATGTACATGTGTATATATGTGTATATGCATGCGTATGTATATGTATGTATATATGTATATGTTGGTATGTATATATATGTACTGTGCATATATGTATATATTTGTGTATGTGGGGGAATGGGTGTTTCTTCGTCTGTTTCCTGGCGCTACCTCGTTGACGTGGGAAACAGCGATCAAGCATAATAAATGCATAATAAATATATATTATCCCTGGGGATAGGGGAGAAAGAATACTTCCCACGTATTCCCTGCTAAAGAAAGGGGTGAAGTATAAAATACGGTTGGACAGACAGATAGAATGATCACAAGGTTTAACAAGTGAATAATGCTTTAACCAACGAAGAGTCTGAAAAGTATTACCAGAGCATAACAAACAATGAAAAGCAATTAAATATGAACCACATATAAAGGCAAAGTTTAATATAAAAAGTGGTGTATCTTAATCCTTTGAACATTAGCAAGATGGAAGTTCGAATCCTGGTTGTGGAAGCTGGTCCACAATCAACCCCGTTCTGTCTCAGCTAACATAAAAAAACGTCAAATAACAGGAAAGTGCAAACATTAAATGGGTTTCCTGAGAAAAGGATGAAGTACTTGGATTTATGCAATAAAAAGCCTGTGAGTAAAAAACAGTTAGAGGAGTATGAAAGTTGTGTTGAATGAAAATTGAATGCTCAGATAACGGGAACAAGAAGGGAATGAATCTGCCAAGTGTCAATAAAGAGCTTCCACATGAAGTGATTTGGGAAAGACCAAGGTATGGTGTAAGATGAGGCATGAGGATGTATGGGAAAAAAAATGAGCTATAACTACTGTGAACTAACGCAGACATTTGCAAGTCACAGTTGCTTTAAGGTAAAAGAATCTGTATGTATAATCAGTAGCAGATGAGACATATAGATAGTATCAGTCATGCCCTATGTCAAAAGATTAATTAAACACTTCTGGAGATCTATATATGCACTCATGCATTTTTAATATTACATATTGTCAGTTCAAACTAAAAGAAAGTCTAACAAAAAACGATTTATGACTATAATCAATAATATATAGCATGCTAACCTGAGATTGAGTAAACAGTTTCAACTGGAAGCATGAAGGGCTTGTCCAGCTCTCGAACAGGAGTTGGAATATGGCTATCAACTACTTCCATCAGCTCTTCAATAGCCTTAACACCTGTAAAATCAACCAATATCAGCAAGGCAATTAAACTGTTCATTGAAAACTATCTAATATAATCTATAAAATTATGAAAAACTGAGTGTTCAGTCAACAGTGACAAGGAACAAGGTCACTACACTTTATGCATGTAAATGCTGCTCTATTGTTGGCCAAGAAAAAGAATGGAATGAATAGAATAATAGGCTATTTTGAAAAGAGTAGATTTTTTCCCTCCTGATATAACTCCCTTTCCCCACTTAAGCAAAGTAATGTCTGGAACAAACAAACAGTGGCTGTATTTTCATACACCCAATCTCTAGCTGTCACATACAATATAATAATAACAGAGATTCTCATCCACAAGTAAGCCTCACAGAGTACCTAACTGTTTACCTTGATTGCTTTATATACCCTGGTTCAGCCCAGTGACAGTATGTCACCTTCTTGTCAAAACTAAATTGAACTCATTCTATCTAATGTACAACTTTCAACCTTTTGAATGTTCATTGCCCAATACTCAAAAGCCTCCATCATTCCTTTTTTTCATTTTCTCTTCAGTTTCACCTTCTCTTTCACTCCCACAACTTATTTATTCACGCATCCAAAAGTGATACAGGACCCCTTTCTTGAAAGGGTGCAGGTGTTACTCCAGGACCCTTTAACCAAGAGCTCAAGCATCTCTAAGGCTGTGCTACTTCAAGTAGCGGGGAAGTGATGGACTTCTTCTTTGATGAGCTTGTACTCACTTTCATTACTGGACAATGATACAACCTTGCAGAAGGTGACTTTTCATTGGCAGTGCAACCATAGCAAGTGGAGTCATGTAACATCCCCCTAATACTTTTGAGATACTAATATTCTTTGTCTACATCTAATCACTCATCCTCTGCCTATATCCAAATAATTTTTGCACACCTTGGTCAGCCGTCATACTCAGACTATGCTCACTACCAAACAGGTGGTGGTGGTGGTGGCAAATATTTCGGAGGTGGGGAAGGTTGGGGAGGTCACTCAAAAAATTTAAGTGGGCCTAATTTACAAATATAATAACAGTTTAGAAACAATATCTTTTTTTTTCCAGACCATACATATTAGCTTTCCAAACACTGACCTCAGTGCAATATTAGGCTGACAGCTTAGTGGCCATAACTGTTTCAGCTGCCCAATACTTAAATTGTCTGACAGCTCAGTTGCCATAACTGTTTCAATTGCCCAATACTTAAATTCTGTTTCAAAATGAATTACAGAGTAGTATAAACTTCAAATATTTGAAAAGTACTGAAATTTTAAGTTTATTTACAATGGGAGTATGTTAATAATTTGAACAAAAGGAGATTACTAACTTCAGAAAGAGGCAACGGTTCAGGGCTTCTAACTTGTGGGAATGCCAAATTCAGCCTAACAGAATGAGCTACCAGCCTGTCAGAGGCTCCATTAACCACTGCTGTTTCTCGAAAGAGTATATTAGGCTGAAATATGCCAAGAACCTCTGTCTTACATGATCAACCCATCTTATGATACATATCTGTATTGCCCTCAAGCATTTGATATCCAGCACATCCACTCTCTTCCATCTTTGAATTCATGGGATGGATGCCATGATGAAAATACAAAAACTGTAACTTATATATAAGTAATTTATAACTTGTTTCTGTATTCATTACTGGAACTGATTCTTGGGCTCTTCTGGTTAACCTACCATGATTCCCTTACTTGGCAGCAAATTAATCAGCTGTCTCTTGTGCTCTTCTTTAAAAGAGTAACAATTAATTACTTATATACAGGCCTTAATATCCCCCAACAAATATTTCAACTCCCTATGACATGCAGGGAATACAGAGAAAAAAATTCTTTCCCTACCTCAGGAGTAAGGAAATGGCTCAAGGGTTTTTAACACACTGAAAATCTAAAAGGATGCAAAGAAAACTATGCCTGAAAAAGAGGATTTACTATTGGTAGTAAGGAATGCTATTAGCTTCAATACTATTTGCAAAAACTATTTCTGATATTAATTGGGGTGTTAAAGAAAGCAGTCAAGTGCTTTGTTGGTGATACAAAAATGAACAAAATGAAAGGATCAATATATGACAAAGACCAGCAGTAAAAAGATCCACATACATCTTAAAAATGGACAAAGAACTGATGGAATGTAATGAAAAGAAATTTAAGCATGTGTAATCATTTGCACTACAGTGATGACTACTTACAAAGGCCCAACAGGGAAAGACAGAGGTAATGAAGAAATGGTCCAAGGTCTATGAATTATAATAAATGAGAAACTTTGAATATGTACAAGTATATACTTAAGTATGTATGAATATGTATATGCATATGTGTCTTTCTCCGTCTGTTTCTTGGAGATACCTTGGTAATGCGGGAAATGGCAATCAAGTATAATAAAATAAGTACAATATGTTTAATATGTGAGAGCAGGGGGCTGGAAATCCTCCCCTCCAATTTTTTTTTCTTTTCCAAAAGGAACAGAGAAGGGGGCCCAATGAGGATTTTCCCGCTACGGCTCAGTCCTCTGTTCTGATGCTACCTCGCTAATGCGGGAAATGGGGAATATGTATGAAGGATTTTCCTGCTAAGGCTCAGTCCTCTGTTCTAATGCTACCTCGCTAATGCAGGAAATGGCGAATACGTATGAAGTATGAATGTATATGTATATGTATGTGTATATATGTAGATGTACATGTATGTGCATATAAGTATGTATATATGCGCATGTGAGTGGATGTGTCTTTCTTCTATTTCCTGGCACTACCTCGCTAATGCTGGAAATGGCAATCAAGTATAAGAAATTTTAATTAAAAGAATACACTGATAAGGTAATACTGAACTGTGAAGCCATTTAATGAAAGATATCATAGAAAGCTTTCATAATGAGAGATAAAAAGCTAATAATGAGAATCTTCGATGCATAACAAAGGGAAAGCAAGCTATGAATTACCAAAAGGATATACAAAAGATATGCATAAATATATAGATAGATAATAGAAACAAAAGAATTATACAAACAAACCCATAGCCTCATCTTTCCCTTCTAAGGCTGCAAGGGCAGATCCTTTTACCAAAGGAACATTATCACCATCATAGCCCATCTCCGTCATCAATTCACGGATTTCCATTTCCACCAGCTCTATCATCTCCTCATCTGCAACATCAACCTAATAACAAAAGTAAGACTTTAATGCACTGCTGTTAACTGCTAATTAAGGAACATTACAAATTCTGCACAAACTGCCCATGTTTGGCTGTAGGACAGAAATAACTATATAGTTAAACACTGGTACATTACTACATCATCCTTTAAAAAAGAACTTATCAAATGTTTCTCAATAAAAGCTTACTTAACTGTATTTGATTCATGTCACACCTGAAAACTGCAGTTAATCCTCCAAACCATAACAGCCAAATATCAATACTATTTTTGTCTAATATACACCCCTCCAAAGTATCACTCACATCAAATCATAACTATTCTCTTTCTTTCTGTCTATTCATAATAATTATTCCCAATAATTATAGTGCATGAAGTACATACAGTCCATGCAACATCACATCTCCTCAACCTGTGCCTTGTGTGTTAAAAGTGAAACACTCACATCCACACTTACTTTACAAACTATGGTGAACTATCACATGAAAATATATAAAAGTATTGCTTTCAGCATCTAAACTCCTAATAATCCATGTTACCCTCTCTATTCATTTTATAATAATTCAGACAAAAAAAAGTAATTAAACAAACATACACAATCACTATCTCTAAACTGCCTCCTTCATATCTCTATCTGTTTCCCATGTCAAAGCTGTTTCTTATATTCTTGTTATAATTAATCTATGGCTGCTAAAAAAAATCAGTTACACTGGCTCCTCTTTTGCTAACTGTCTAAAATCTTTCACAAGTGACAGTTCGTCAGCTGATTATATAAAAAAAACTGCTTCATTAGCTAACAAAAGAATAGGTAAAGTTACATACCTTATTTACAAAAATGACTATGTGATCAATGCCGATCTGCTTTGAAAGGATAAGATGTTCTCTGGTTTGAGGCATTACACCATCTGTGGCTGCCACAACTAAGATTGCTCCATCCATTTGTGAAGTGCCCAGAATCATATTCTGTTTGGGAATATGTTAATGTTAATGAGGGAAAATTATAAATCATCACAAAAAAATATTACAATTCTTTAATTCAAAGGAAACAAGACTGATAAAAACTACATAGATTAGATGCTTACCATAAGAAAACACTTATGAAAACAATGTATATTCTTCAACTACACAAAAATTACACTGTATTAATGCAGGATACTTGCAGTAAACAACGTTAAGTACCTTAAACAAAGCATTTCCATCAATTAGCATTAGCCCTGGGGATACAACTTTAACAGTGTAAGGGTACATATATGAATATTTCTCTTTTTACTCTATTGCCTTTCCCACTTTTGCATGACAAAGGCATTAAAAACATATGGTAATCCTTTTTCAAATCTACTTCAAATATAAGGCATGTGTGTTGCAAGTTGAGAATGTACCCTAATTCTCATGCACAAAATGTCTTAAGTCGAAATGCTGTAAGTCAGGTTTTATGCATTGGTTATAAATCTTAATTTCCAATCATTCAGCACTCTAGACCTAAAGCTATGTATTTATCTATATCTCTGATGCCCGTTCCCTTTGGGAACTCACTTAAGGGGGTAGCCAGGGCAAATAAGCCTCCATAACTGATGAACTTCAGTGCCACTTCTTAGCCTTAGTGCTTTACCATTAACAAGCCATGGGCAGACAGCAACTCGAGCACAGCATTTTCAGAGGCCCTGACCTAATGTTCCTACCACTTACTTCTACTTTATGTGTCTTCCCAATGTACCTGCCTAATGTTACAACCCACTATTTATATGTAATGCTCCCATATAATGTTCCTACCTATTGATACTTAATGCCCCTGTTTAATATTCCTACTTACTACTTTTATCCATTGCTTTTACCAATTTGCCAAAAGGTACGGCTAGTGCACAGCACTCACCGTTGAAAAGTCTACAGTTACAAAGTATGAGTTGTACGAGTTCTAACTATCTATTTCTCTGACGCCTGTTCCATTCTGGAACTCCCTCACAGGGGAAGCCATGGCAACAGTCTTCATAACTAGTAAACTCTAGTGCTGCTTCTTAGCCTATAGTGCCTCACCCTTAAAAGGCCACTGGCAGAGGGAAAGTTCAACGCAGTGTTTGCAGAGGCTCCTACCAGATGTTCCTACTGACTACTTCAACCTAATGCTCTTGCCTAATGTTCCTACCTATTACTTCTACCTAATGCTCCTGCCTATCTACTGCTCCGACCAGTTTTGCCAAAAGGCAAGGCTAGCACAAAGCGTTCACCACAAGCAAATCTAGTAACAAAAAAATGAGCTGTATGAGTTAAGTGTTGTCAAGTGTTATGTGTGACAAGGAGAGATTGTATGTTTGTGGACAGAATGCCGGTAGTCCACGTGTGGGTGAGGCAGAAAGAAAAGACAGCTACCTGGGTCAGAGGAGTGCAACCTGACAACCACTGAAGTGCGGCTCACTATGCAGCCATCACTAACCCTTCCGTTACCCACATGGGAGTTGTACGAGTTAAGTGTTTTCAAGTGTTATATGTGACAAGGAAAGATTGTATGTTGTGGACAATGTGTAGGTGAAGCAGAAAGTAAACACAGCTACTGGTTTTGAGGAATGCAACATAACAACCACTAACTCTCTCTATACCCAGGCAAGTAGTCCTGGTAATATATCTCCCTGGTTGGTGGCTGACCAACTACTTACCTAAGCAGACCTAAAGCATCATCCAAAAAGCATTTTACCTAATCAACATGCAAATTTACCAATCTAACCACTTCTTCATCTCCAAAAGGAATGTCTATGGTACAGTGTAAGTTTATATCATGAACTGTTCTAAAGTTATTGTGCTAACAAGAATGTGTCCATAGACAAACAGATGCAGGGGTGACAACATAATGTCTTGCATACACTGTGTGCAGTGGCAAGACAAAACAAAGTAGGACATAAGGTTGAAATTCAAGTAAAACAATAAATTCCAGATGAAAAAAATCTGACACACTTCCTTAATATGTATCAAAATATCATCTTACCTTACAATGCTTAAACAGTTTGCTTTTCTTTGAATAAGTTAAGGCTAGACTTAATCCCAAATGGGGATGAAGGAACACCAAATGTAAGAGGCAATGGTTTAAGTATTACGAGAAAAGTCTTGTTAAAAAGAAATATTTGCAAAGCTGCATATAAAAATGTCTAAAATGCAATGAATCAGGATCATATCCTTAGGACTTACTTTAATATAATCAGCATGTCCAGGGCAGTCAGTGTGACCATAATGTCTGTTTTCTGTATTGTATTCAACATGAGCAACATTGATGGTAATTCCACGTGCTTTCTCTTGTGGGGCATTATCAATTTCGTCATACCGCTTCATTTTTGCCAATGCCTTATTTGAAAGAACTGAAAAAATATACAATTCAATTCAAATCAAAATTACATCAAAATCAAAGCACAGTACATTTTACCCAATTATAGACAGCATCCACATGGCATAACACTGGGAATTTTTTTGATTCCCTTAACAGTGTCATTCCTCTTACATATGATTAAATAATGCAACAAAAAAACATAAGGTACGTGAATATACTATAACTTCATCCTTAAATAAAATGAGGTAGGCACCAGTTTGTGACTGAGAATTTCACCTACTGTTAACTTAACATTTTTATCTAAAACATTTCTTATGGTAGTAGCAGAGTGGTCATAACATACAGCAAATGTTAATAAAGGGTGGGCCAAGGTCTTGGTGGATTATATATGACAGCAAGAGACTGGATAAAAGCCAAAAGCCAAAAGCCAAAAGAGAAGCCAATGTCCGTTTGTCTCTGATACTACCTTACTAAGGAGAGAAAGGTATTAACATATGAAAGAAAACTGAAAAAATGTATTGTAACTGAAAACCTATCAACTAATATCAGTTGTGGTGAAGAGACTAACTGTGGATCACACATTTGCTATGCTAAAATGTGTACCTTATATTTCTTTAAAACTTAAGCATTCTACTAATGATATTAAATCTTCCTTTCATATAATGCCTTCTGACTCCCTAGTTCAAGCACTTCATTAAACTAATTCTTCTTCCCTAATTCTCTCTCACTTCTGTCTTCTCTATCTTTTTTTTTTTAATCTCTTCCCACTTCCCTCTCTAAGAATCTATTATCCTTATAAGGCAAGACTGCAAAAGAAATTGCCTGAAATTCTGTAGCATCCATGTGTGTTAGCACTTATTGTGTTACTGGTCCCTTCCTCTCATACAAACTACTGTTCCCTTCCAAAATCAAGCCACTTATCCCACAATCAGCATTATATCAATGGTTTCAATCAGCCATACACTGTATAAATTAATATGGTAACCACTCATGGTTCATAAACTAAATATTCAGTAAAGGTCAAGCATCCACACTTAAACAAAGGAGTCCTGCCAATAAGTCACTACACACGGAATTATCTAACAGCTGAAGATCCCAGAGGGATGATGCAAGACTATTTTCATACCCAGACAAAATCTATATATTACACTTTGAAAAACACCATATAAAATACGAGTTTCACCTTTAGTAATAGCAGCTGTAAGAGTAGTTTTGCCATGATCAACATGTCCAATAGTGCCTATGTTACAATGGGGTTTGTTACGCTGGTAAACCTTTTTCTCAGAATAGTTGCAGGTCTGAACAAAAGTTGGAATGATTCTAGTCCTGGTTAGACTGGCAAGGCTCCCATTCCGACTGTGATGAGCCTGTATACTATGGGAGAAACCTGAAATAAAGAAAAAAAATACATTCACAACTCACTGTATCAAAATTCTCCATATATTGAGAAAGCCTTTGACCTTAGCATTCAGGTAAATTATCTGACAAAATCTCTGAAAAAAAAAAAGCAAGGTCAGGGTGCAGGTGGTGCTTCTCCACAGAACATTTCATAGCATTTCTAATGGCTGCAGGCAATGAATCAAACAAGTTTGTGCCTCATCCACTGAAATTTCGTTTTTTATTAAACTTACTATAGCTCATTATTTCAAGTCTCATATCTTACAAGATCTTCCATGCCTCACATGCTTATAGGGGGCAATTTCTAAATGAAACTGGGAACCAAGCCTTCTATGGAGCCCCACAGGAAGACAGGAGGGACTCCTGTGGTGAGAAGGTTGCGCGTGTGTGTGTGTGTGTGTGCATAATTACCTATATGTAGTGAATGGGGAAAGACTTTAACACTCAGCCTATCTCTAGACTTTACACAATCTCTTACATTTATGTTTGCTGTTTGCACTAACAATGTCCTCAGTCATCTTATTCCACTCACCCACCACTCTTACAGAAACAATGCATGTTAGGATATGACAAATGAACTTGAAGAAAAAGTAGGAAATTCAAGAGTTTTAACTATATATGTACCATGCAATATGAACAAAATATAAAATCCTATGAAGTACACACATTGATGCAATGAATAAGGTTTTACTAGACAATGTGAACAAAATATAGAATCCTATGAAGCATACACATCGATGCAATGAATGGATTAAAAACCTAACATCTGAAAATGTAGAATACACATCGATGCAATGAATGGGTTAAAAACCTAACATCTGAAAATGTAAGAAAAGTTTAAAAAACATAAAATTACACCCTTTCTGTTTCAAGAAAGGGTGTGAGATGTTGAGATAAATGTTCCACATACCATATTGTATTTGACATCAGTCTAACTCATGAACAACAATGCATTACGTGCATGTCAAGGTATACTTTGGCATTGTTAGATTCATTAAGGTAAAAACATATATACAATCTTATTAACTTGTAATATTAACAAATGTCAAATAATTCAGTGGTAAAGACTAAAAACACAGATAGTGTACAGAGTAACTTGAACTACTTTGCTCCTATGAATAACTCATAAGTATATACAGCATCATAAATCAGACACAGTGTGTGACTAAATAATGCAAGATAGATAAAATTAGGCTGACACTTTCATGTTTACAACGTTACTTAAGAAATGCATCAATTATAATCCACTCCTTTTGTGGACTTGTTATGGCTGTGTACATTCATGTAT
Source organism: Panulirus guttatus (assembly GCA_032361385.1). NCBI lineage: Eukaryota > Metazoa > Arthropoda > Malacostraca > Decapoda > Palinuridae > Panulirus > Panulirus guttatus. The sequence goes on along the minus strand of JAUUDW010489408.1, from coordinate 1,955 downwards.
GCATTAAAAATGATAATATTGATTATATTCACCAAAACGTTCCTCAAACTATTTTTCAAATTCTGAATAGCTGCCTTACTTTTCATCATCACAATCAAAACACGTCAATGACACTATTATCTACTCTTGTCTGCCTCAAAGTAATATGTGGACAGCAGAACTTCTTCAGGTTAAACACACTTGCAATTTGTGAAAAAAACTCCCATGAACTATATTGAAACAAAAGATTGTAAAATTTACATTCCTCAATTAACAATAATTTTGATGTATCATAACAGTTGGCAGCTAGGGAAGTTGGGTGGTTTTCATAGGTTCTGTTGATTTCTAAACAGGTTTCGTCTACTTTTACGTCAAACAATCCCATACGTTCCCTCCCAGGAAATAAAGTATCAAGAGACCATAACAAACATATCTTTCTGGTCAAAGATAAAACAGCAGGTAATTGTTAGTCGCAAGGCAATCCCTACAGCCTGGCTGGTCTCGTACACTTTGTAGATACTCATTTTGGTCCTTCTTACATTTCTTAACTGTGTGCCCTTGATTTCAGTGTGAAGCTAAATACTCATAAGTTGTAGCTATGCCCTGCAGAGGACACTTAGTAGCTTATGACTCTGCCACCCAGCTTCCTCACACTAACACTATGCAGAACCAAACAGCTATTGCTCTTAGCATAAATTTCAGCTAAGAGGTGATGTTACCTGATGTTTTCGTTGGTTCTATTGATTTCTGCATGTGTTTCATCCACTACCAAGTTCATGAACCCTATCATCTACCCTGCTTCAGGTCATTTACTTATCAAGGTTGAATAGCGAGTAATGCATTAAATAACGCATTGCCAGTCTAATTCATCTAGTACGCAAAAGGCATCATCAGATTCTTTTTTTTCCCATATCCAAAAGTTATTTCTGTGGTGTCCGTAAATTTGTAAATTACCACATTCTGTTAAGTGGTATTAATCCCTCTGTTAGGCCACATATAACAGAGAACATTGACTTAAGAGGACATTATTGACCAAGATTGCCAGGCCACTAAGCTTAATAATTACACTCCATTACATATTTCTACAAGAGCAAAACTCTGCTCCGCCATTAAGGCTCTGTGGCATGCATAATATTCAGTAATCCCAAAAGTGTTAAAACTCCACAACTACGTTTCCTTAGACGAGCTTAGAGCGACCGGTTACGAAAGAATTTCAAGATACATTTAAATCCTATCCGCCTTTTGTCACACTTCTTACACCTAGTATGGCTATTTCACTCATTCTTTTTTCATTCATTCGATTAATGTAGGTAACAATGTCATGGGTCGAGGGGTAAATGACTTACGGCATGAAGATAGCAGACGGTACACACGACACGCAGCCATGTTGATGGCGTCGTCTGCCGCCTTACATCAGGACCACATTGACGCGTGTTTTTTAATGTCAATTGTAAAATATTTGCATAATCAATATAACCCTCCGATTGCTTTTAATACAAATCTCAATCTACAGTAGAAGACAACCTTATGTTCATAAAATAAAATTTACCACATTATATCAATACATTATTTACGTAAACTTTCGAACCGGATTTAAATACGAAATTACTGAAATTAGGAAAAAATATATAATAAAATAAATTCTTTTAATTCATTTGACAACTTGTCAAAGTAATTATCTCCTTCTTCAACAGATAACGCCAGTGTTCTAACAGAGGTATCGACTGTTTTTCAAAAATACACACACTATCAAAAAAGGATATCGATAGGATGAAGCACAACCAGTATAATAGCCACATGTAATCCAAGCTACACCCAAAGAATATTTTTGTATTGCAGTAGAACAAAGTGGAAACATTCTTCCTCCATTCTAATCCCTTTTCAGAAAACAAATATTTCATCTTATGCAAGATTCATTTCTTTACATTGTTTATGACCTTTCGAGGCTGCGGTTAACAAAAGAATTACTGTGCACG
>JAUUDW010489407.1:8876-19946 GCA_032361385.1 Panulirus guttatus | reverse complement strand
ATATATATATATATATATATATATATATATATATATATATATTCGTAACACTTTATACAACCCATCATGTCAACTCTCGCAAGGTATTACTGTCATCTCTGTCATATGCTATTTCCAGATACAAGTTACCCAAAGAGCAAACATATAACTGGTTCACCTATAATCATATATCGAAAAACTGCATTGCTCTTACCCAGCCGATTCTCTTTGAACGACACCTTCACAGTCACCACTGTACCAGACACCCTTCCAGGTAAACTCAACAGATTTATACTTCTGTATATCAGACATTCATTTTTGCCCATTTTGCCTTTATACAGGGACAGAATGAGTTATCAGTATAGACTACCCATCATTGTATATTGGTGTGATTAGGGTTGCAGGTGTTAAAAGCTCTGTCTGCTAATAGTTACATCGCAAGCGGGAAGTCATATTCGGTAAGGCTTTATCGTCATCAATTAGATGGACTGCAGTACAGTCTTGTCAAACACCTTTCCGCACTACAAAAGTCCATTCTTTCCTTGCATACTGAGTAGGGTGCAACATCAAAGCAGCAGGGGTCCTAGATTTGTTTAATGGTAATAATAACGTGAAGCTGTCTGGGGAAACCACGGAAAGGTCTGTGGGGCCTGATTGTGGATAAGTTGCTGTGGTTTCGGTGCACTTATACATGACAGATAGAGAGCGGATGTAAGCGAATGAAGCAATTTTTCTTATCTGTTCCCGGCGCTACCTCGCTCACGTGGGACATGACGTACATGTATGAAAAAGAAAATGAAATGGTAAAAATAATTATCGTGCTATTGATATAATATTGACTTTTTGTCAGTCTGTCGCTGTGTGGAAGGAGTTAATGTACATACCAGTTTCGTATCCAGAGCAAATGGCACTGCACCTAAATCAACAAGCACCTTTACTAGAACAACCAGCATTGTTCCTAAAACTGACAACTCCATATTTAGAATACCTAGAACAACCATCACCATACAAACAACTTGCATTGTACCTAGAACAACTTGAACGGCCTGCAGCGTATCTAGAACAGCCTGCACCGCACCTAGACCTGACACCACACGTAGAACAGACGGCACCATACCTAGAACAACCAGCAATGTATTTAGGGCCATAGGCACCATAATCAAAACAACTGCACCATACTTAAAACAATCAGCACCGTGCCTAAAACAATTGGCATCATACCGAAAACAACTGACAACGTAACTAAAAATCACCACCATACCTAGAATGCCCTGCACCATCCTCAGAACAACTAGCACTGTACCAATAACAACTGCCACCACGCCAACAACAACTGGCATCGTACTTATGACAATGGGCATCATACCTAAAAATACCAACACCATACCAAAAATAAGAAAGCACCATACCTAAAACAAATGGTACCATACCTATGACCACCATCCACTTTTGTATTCAGTCCCCCGAGCACGAAAATGTAATACCCTTCGATGAAAACTGCCAGGGCACTCACTCAGCTCCTCCAAAACTCCACTTTCCTTGTTGGGAGGTGAGAAAAAATTAGAACTTTAACCAATGTCTACGCAAATTGAAATGCACTTCATGCAAACCAAGTTTTAGGTCACTAGAAATAAGGAAGTGGTGTGTATATTTTGTTTGCTTGAAAGAAAAAAGGAGAAAGGGGGGCTTCATTTCATACAGAGAGAAGACATTTATGGCATCCTTTCATATAGAGAGTAGACACTTATACTTATCTCAACTACCAATTCCTATAGATTCATCTTAATATCACATGCACCATAAAAGCTAATTTATGTTGCTTAAGACAAATGTAATTTATTACCCAAAATCAGTACTTCACTTTATTTAGCATGTACATGCCTTGGTGAGAATTACTGAAAACTGCATCTGATCTTTCTCATCAGGAATGTAGCTCAGCATTTTGACAGTATACTTTCAATGAATCATTTAAATAGTTAAAAGGAGTACCATGAATGAAATGAAAAATAGTTAAGTTAAATATCAAAAATGTTTATTACCTTATGCTGATAAAACTACAGAATTGTACAATGAAAATTTATATTTGTACATTTAAACTACCTTATTTGAAAGACAGGATAGTTAGTCCATGACAACAACATGATCCCTTAATTTCAAAGTTTTCTTTTTCATTATTCTTCCTTTTACATTAGCTATTTTTCGTTTTTTAGATTCTTTAGAAGATTCTTGCTTCTTTTTCTTCCTTTTCATTGCAATGTGAGGATTTAGAGCATGCTGCTGGTGGTCATGAGCACGTCGTTCCAATCTTTTTTTAGATAGCACAACCTGAGCTGCAGTGAGGTGATGAGCATAAGTTTCTAAACCAACACACTTCTTAACAAGTGTTGCTACTTCACGTGTCCGAGTGGCAAGAGACTCAGGAACATGTTCATCAGACAATTCACGTGCAAGATGCTTTATCATGTATGTAAGGAGTGTTGGTGCTTTTACTTTATCTTCAGCTACAACAACCAGTCCTGCCATGAGGTTTAATAAAGCCTCTCGAACTAAAGTGTAATTCTTTCCACTTTTTTGGAGTTCTTCATAAGCCATGTTACCAATGCGACGAATGACCCAAGTTGCACTAGGTACAACATTTTCCTCTCCTTGAACAGTGTACTTATCTTCAGCATTTTCACCTTCAATATTGTTATTTACAAAAACTGTTTTTTGGAAGTCTTTTGGTTTCACTAATGACACCTTACAAGAATGACGAATAAGGTATATGAGATTCCTCACCACTGAAAGTGAGAGCTGAGTAAGAAGAGAAATATTACCTGAAGCACGTGTTTGCAAGAGTTCACAAAGATCTAGGGCAAGGGAGCGAGCTTTGTCTGTTGTAGCAACAAGTGTGGGTGATGTCTCACCCTCTACAGGATGAGCAGCTAATAAATGGCCTATTAAATTTGCTCCACTTAACCTAACCTGAATATGAGGGTATCTTAAATGAGCTTGGACATAGTCCCAGATACTTTCAGTAACATGTTTACTCCATTCAGGATGAGATAAGAAGGCACCTACTAGCTTAGTTAATATTAGCAGCAATGCAGATAAAGTTGTATCCAAATGCTGAAGATAAATATTTGTGTCCACATCCCCACAGTCATCCTGCTGATTGTCAATGCTAAGCTGGGTACTGTATCTTGATGGATTAATGAGTTTAATTATTTGTGGTGTAACGGTTGATAAAAGACTACATGGCAGTTGTTTAACTGGCACATCTAGGAAGGCATCTAAGGCTTTGGCAGCTAGCTGTATAGCTACTAAATCTGATACAGTTCTTCCATTATGCAAAAGCTTCATGCATAATTCAATTAAGAGCTCTTTCCTTACCGATCTCAGAAAGAGGGTCTTTAGTGCTTTATGCAAAAGTAGTTGATTTTCTTTTGATTCCTCTTTTATTTGCTGTTCCGATAAACTAAACCACAGGTTTGTTTCCATTTCTTTTGTAAAGAGTTTTGCAGGGAAATTGGTAACAATTGTACTGATCATGGTTGTGGCAGAAACCCGGCCCTCTTCATGTGCATAAGATACATTGCCAATAAAATATAGTATTTTAGAAGTGATTTTCTTAGGTTTCATAGGATATGTTAGGAGGTATGTGTAGTAAGTACTGCGAGCTTGTTGCAATGCATATTGCCTACTACAGGTAATACTCATCTCTTGTACATGTTTCATCAATTCATGCAGTTCAAAAGCATTAATCTTCCGTGCAATAATGGCCTGCAGAACAATAAATGCTGTTTGCTGCTGACTGTGGTCTTCAAGACTTCCTTTTACGTACTGCAGCAGTACACGCACCTCTTCTTCAGTTAGCATGTAAAACTCTACTGTTTTGATTATTGAGGCTAAAGTCTTAAAAGACAGCTGAACAAGATCATAGACTTTTCCCTTAACAAGTTCCGAGGAGGAAAACTTGTCCAAGATTACAAACATTTGACCACAGATGTCTTTTAATTGTTTCCGAAGGGATGGGAGAGGGAATTTGATAAGCCAATTGACACATTTTAGAGCTTGTAAACTCACCTCAGGATATTCAGAATTAATGCACTGTGCCATCACTGAAACATATGGATCTAACAACTGCTGGTGTTCAGCCTCTTGAGGAATGAGTTTGTCTCTTTTCATTAGATTACATAGGAGATGCAAAGCAAATTCAATCAAGACATGAGCAGTTGCTTTAAATGATGTTTTTGGGTTAATTCTTGTTCTCTTTGGCTCTGGTAGAAGCAAGAATGAATCAGGTTTTTGAAAATTTGTCTTTTTATTTACCTTTTCTACACTTTTGTCGTATGTTATGTCAGGCAACCTTTCATTTAGTATGCCGTATATAAATATCGATTTCTGTGTTAAAGATATGTTGTTATTCCGCTCAAGTCCATTAGAAATCTCATTCAAACATCGAACCATCTTATTTATAATCTTTCTATCTTGTGTTTCTGTTAGTATGTCTTTCAGTGGCAAAATTATATCTCTGAGCCTCTCTGTTGATATGAACTCAGCAGTAAATGATAGGATATCGTATCCTCTACTGCTTCGTGCTTCCTTTATTTTGCTGGTAATCTGATTGACTTGCTTCTCCTCAGCTTGGAGCCCAAGGATATCTTCTTTACAAATGTCTACCATCTCTGCCATGCAAGCATCCACATGCTTTGAAGTCAGAATAGGGCGCAAGTTTGAAAGAACTGAGTGTAGTGTGTAAACTAACACATGTGCTTGAAAACCACTTGTTAAGATGCTTTGTAAATCTCTTACTAACCAAGGTAGGTACTCTCCCCCTAGTTCTCCCATAATCTTAACAAGCATACTGCGTGACTCCTCACGAATACTCTGTGCCTTAGATTTTAGGAATGTAATTATTTTCATTAGCACACTATTAACATTTGCATCAAGGACTTTTTTAGGGAGTTTTTTAAGAAGCTTTATTAAAGCAAATGCAAGGGGAATGCGTTTTATGTCATCATCCTCAGGGTATTTACTTTTGTTAAGCTTGTGATTTGTGTCTGCTTTACTTCTGGCTGCCAAAGTCTTTTGAATTTGTGGAATGATGGTGCTGACTAGTAAACGGTAAACCTTCTGGGGCTTACTTATGATGTGATCATTGACTGCAACTGACTCAGTATAACCCTCTGCATCCTTTTCAGTCTCCTCATGCTCTTCACTCTTTTCTTTTTCTGACTTCGTAACATCTTGTTCATCTTTTTGGACCTTTTCTGCATCTTCATTATTGTCTTTGACAGGATTCTTTCTCACAGGAAACTCAAGCTCATCAACATCCTCATGGAAACCATCAAGTACAGCATCTATAACCTTTACTCCAAGTTTCAGATATTTGAGATCTTCTTTCAATATTATGGCCAAATAGTTTCTTAAAACTTTTTGATATGAATACCATGGCAGTAGTTTAGCAAAGGCTCCAATGCAACTTACTGAACTTGATATTAAGAAGTCATCTGTTGCATAAATTTCCTTGAAAAGATAAACAGTAACCATTGGCATGAGGAAGTCAGTGAGAGTTTCATTTCTAAAAATAAGATCTCCATTGTTTAATTTATCTGCAAGCTTTGCCATGGCTCTGGCTCGTCTGTACCTCTGAATGTGTCCCATATTACTGAAGAAGTCTGAGTCTTCATCAGTTTCATCAGCTAGTTTGTGGAGATCCCTTAGTCTGTCTGTGTATGGATGGCATTTGTGGACTGCATGACGGAGAACAGAAATAATTTCAATTCTAACGGCTTCCATTTCACTTCGGAGACCTAGTCTTACCAGTGGAAGGAGAGTGTCCACTGCTATTTGCTTGAATTCAATAGGATGAGCTGATTGCAATCGTGCAAACATATCAATCATCTGAGTTAAACAAAGACTTGACATATCTTTTAAGGAAGAGTCTTCTACATGACAGACTACATGTATGTTATTGTACAGAAGAAATTGACAGAAGTCCACATCAAGAGATATTTGAGTCTGACAATATTTAGTAAGTCTCTGGTACCCCCCTAGACGTCTTTCAAAGTCAACTTCCTCAATCATTCTAAGATTCCATGAGTTAAGATCACCTGCCATATCTGCTAGATTTTTGTACTGTGGATGAACTGAAGATATGGCATTGATAGCTTGACAGAGAGCATCTCGTGCTTGACGGCTCTCCAGACAACCAAATTGAGTAATTAGTGGTCTTAAGTACTGAACTGCATCATCTACAACAACTAAAAGATAAGAACAGGTTTTAAGTAGTTGAGATATCTTTTCCTCTTTTTTTATATGTTTCTTGACAATAAGTGGTACAATAAGACTCAAGAGGTCATCACTGACATCCTTACAAGTAACCCACTCTGTCAAATTGGTCAAAATAGTAAGGTCACGAGGCGACATGTTCTGACCTTTACCCAGTTGGGTAACTAGCTTCTTCATGCTTTGCAGTATGGCATCTAAGTGGGGTACAAGCAGTGCTGTACCATAGTTTTGCTGACATCTGCCATCACGTGAATAAAGTTTCTTAACATCGACAAAATGAGAGCCCAAGGGAAGGGGCTTTGATAACTTTTCTTCTTCATTACATGCAGCATGGTAATCTTCAAGAGAAAGCAGCTTTTCTATAATGTTTAAAATAACATCAGTAACTGTCTCACTACATTTGTCATGGTTTAACAACTTCACAATATAAGGCAATGGAGTCAGTGAGGAATCTTCTTCATGACATTTTGCAAGCAAAGAAAAATACTTTGGGTTTTCTGCCCAACAATGGAAGAGACCTAACAAAGGTGTAGGAGTGGAGATTCCTTCATCTGGAAAACGTCTCAGATTTGGCCACACAAATGCTTGGAAGACAGCATCAAGTTCTTCTGATGACCAACAATACTCTTCAAACTTTTCAAAGAAAGCCACGAGCTGCCGTTGTGCTTTTTGTCTCAGGCGTTTAAGAAATGAAATATTGCGTTCACTTATTTCTGCACGCTTTTCTAGTAGCAAAGACACCAAATTAACTATATAAACTATAACTTTCAATAAGAAAGGAACCTTATCTACTAACAGATTTCCAATCTTATCAATTATATTTTCAAGTGTGGTGAGTGCCCCTTGTAGTCTGCTAAGAGGTACAACGTTCCGTATGTTGAGATTCTGACGGCTGCGAATCACCACATCTAGGGCAGTGCCATCCAGATGGCTCATCAGCACATCAAAAGCTAGTTCAAGAAAGGAATTTAATTCCGACTCCCTTGCACCAGCCAAAAATCTTAGTACAACACCCTTTCGTACTGAAATCTTGGCCTTACCAGAACTATTGGCACCTGTCTTAAAGTGCATTTTGCCATACAGAATCCTCATTAGATAAGGCATTAAGTCCTTACGGTGCTCTTCCTGCACAGACTGTTCTGATCCATCAATACTAAAAAGAGTTAGAGCATTTTTGAAAGACTTATCATCCAAAATACTATACAAGCTTTCTTTGTATGGTATGAGGTAAGGGTGATTATAAGTCACTATACAGTTAAAAGCTAGTTTCTGAAGAGCAGGAGATGGGTGACTGAGGAATTCCTGGTACATCTTTTGTAATTTCTTTGTCTGAAAAAGCATCCTTGGATTATGAAATTTTGAAAACACAGCTAGCTGTTCACAAAGTGACTTGATGGGAGCTCTTCTAGGGGGTGAGTGATAATTCTTCACTTCTTGATCAAGAGGCATGTCAATTTTCCCCTTTTCAATACCATTTAGCTCTTTCTCTGTAGACTGGCCCAAACTTGTCACTGTTACTGATGAGCCATTAAGGTCTTCACAGTCAGTTGTGGTATCTGCACCTGTAATGCTAAGATCTTGTGTAGGGGCTACTGTGAAATCTGCCGGGAAAAGTTCTTCTTCAATAAAATTAAGAAACATGGGCACAAGATCTCTACTTTTTGCTTCACAGACATCAGGAAATTTTTCCATTCCTTTCCACAACAAGTCTCTATAATTAAGATGATCTGGTTTTAATGGTATTTTTGTGAAGCCAGGGTGGCTTGAAAGGTAGTGAACAATATCAATAAGAACTGTATTTTCAAAGTGAATATCTTCTTCAGGGTCCTCTGGATTCCCTTGTAGTACCTTCTTTGCAGCATAAGCAGCCATCTTTAACTTGGAGAACCAGAGTGGCCAAAATGAATTTTCTGGCATAGTATGGGCATAACTAGATATTCCATGTAGAACTGGAGACCAAACATCTTTATAATTTATATACAACTGTCCTAGGAAGAAGAGGAGAGGAGCTTGGCTATATGTTCCACATACTGGTTGGTAATGCATCACATGATCTGCATCCACCATACACATGAATCGTAAACGATCCTTGTATTCCCAGGGTGTTACTGCCACTGATTCTGCCTTCAGCATAATCTGAAACATATTCTCTATATGCCCTAAATTCTCTGGGAGTGGTGGTAGAGTGACTGGGAATAGTGAAAATATATGGGTTACCAATAAACGGACCTGAGGACAGGCTGAAGCCAGAGCTGGTGCAAGTGTAACATAAATATCCCTCAAGAAGTTTTCATTCATGATACCAGGATCTTCCTCTGTAGATGCAACAGTGAAATGTATATCTAATGCTCTTAAAATATGTATGTTTTCTCTGTACTGTGGTTTTTGTTTCAGAAGTTTTATCACCTGAAGCTGACTTAAGCTAGCTAGAAAATCCTTACCTGTTAGAACATGTGACATGGCCTCAATCAAAACTCCCAATAGAAACAGAATTTTTCTTGTATTCAGTGGGATGTCAAGTTTGATATTAAATTCTATTGTAAATTCTGCAATGTCCATCTTAGAGTTTCCCTTTGATTTTCCTTTCTTCTTCAGAAAAACAGTTTTATCATCATCAATTACTTTCTCAGTTTTATCATCCAGCATTTCAACAGCATCGCTAAGAATCCATACAAGATAAGGTGCAAGATCTTGATATTCTAAAGGAGACACATGAGGCACACATGAAATACATAGCAATAACTCTTCAAGATTTGATAAGTCTTCCTTTAGCCCTTTACTTATTATATTTTCAATTACAGAGGGAATGCTTTTGTTATCAGCACTGTCAACTGTTGGAAGAATCTGTGTAAAGTCCAATGGGTATTTTTTCCAAGAGTTTACATCTTTACCTGTGCTACATGGTGGTTGTTTGCAGAAAACAAGAGAAGCAATCATAGATAACACATCTTTGTTAACATCCTCCCCTTCACTGGTCCTAACTAAATCATTCATGGATTGTAGTACTAGTGGAAGGATATCTGTGTCAAACCTTGTAAGTGGTACAACCTGCTTTACAAAGTCAAATTTAACCATATAAGAGTAACCAGAAGCAAGAAGTACTGATACTGTTTGATGAACAGCTGTGCTAGTGACTTGATGATGTGGGGTTGTCAGCACAATGGCAGTCATGTTGAATACAATGCTACCAACATCATCTGACAAGGGAGTTTGGATCACAGTTGTAAATTCTTTCAACATATCAGGTACATCTGTCAGCAGTGAACCATGTTTGTAACTCACCAAAACCTGCATAACCTGCAAAACTGCATGAAGATGATGACAAGAAGCTTCAGATGATTGTGCATGGGGAAGCAAAAACTGGACACTATTCCATAAAGTAGGCCACACCATGGAAGCATCTTCCTGCCATGATGACTGCCATCTGAAACTTTTATCTAGCTGTTGAGTTGTCACATAACCAGCCATATTTTTAACAGCATATAAAACTGCTTGCAAGGCTGGGCCTGGTGGCACATTTTCATCACCCAAAAGTTCCAGCAACTGAGTTAGTACCTGAGATGTTGAGCTCTGCAGTCGCTGGACTACATCAGACTTCATCATTGCAGCCATAAGTCTTCCCACGCCTTGTGCCTGACTCTCATCCTTCTTTAACTTCCTTAATGCCATTCCCAGAAATCTGTCCTTCTTAGGAAGTTTCCTTAACAGAAATCCAAGACTCTGGGCAGCAAGTTCATTGATGTACCAGGGATGTGCTTTTGAAAGTAAAGTGGCATAATTATGAACATGGTACAGTTCATACAGATCATCACAGAGATATTTCTGTAAAACCACAAATAAAGATACAATACATAAAAATACAGATTCTATCTGTTCAGGGTCTTTCTTGGATAAATGTATCATTAAAGCCGACAAAAAGTTATAAAAGTGCCTTTGGTAAAACTCATGAGGCATATCATTTGCAAAGGCTACTGTGAGGTCTAAAAGTGATTGCAAGGCCATAGAGCTTGGTATGGCCAGGTGATTTGCCAAACATTTGGCCACATGCTCCTCCTGATGGACCAATTGAACTGTTGTCTGAATTTCACTGCCCAGGTCATTTTGAAAAGCCTGAAAGAAAAGGCCATCATTAGCTTTAGGCACAGCTAAATAACAAACATTATAAGATGATATGAGATACTGCTAAATATCACTGAAATACTCTGCAGTATGATAATGTTCATAATGCTCTTCCTAAGACAGAAGATATCTGATGGGAACTAACTGAAGAAAGAAAAGGTTTAAAGGAAATATCATATCTGACAAAGGTTCCAGCAAATAAAAGAATGAAGCAAGGGTAAGATAAAACCAAATAAAAACAATAAAATGAGCACCATCAAGATGAGCAGACATTACCTGGAAAGCTTCTGTAAGGTCAAGGTCTCTGGACTTAACAAGAGTCTGATAGAAGACAGTAATGTTTTCACCATCCTCAGTCTGTGGGCGCTGAAGGAGGAACTTTCTGGCACTAACTCGGAGAGCTCTGACTTTCTCCCCAAATCCTCGGAAAGTGAAAGTGTTAGTGGTTTTGTGTCGATGAGGTTTTTCCTTCATCCTTTTCAATCTAAATCTGATAAGGAAAGGAGAAACTTGTATTTAGTACACTCAATTTGTCTGCACTTTATTTTACACATTAGCTTACGTTATTATTTTTCAAGGAAAAACAATTAATCAAAATACGAGCAAGTCTTTCTCTAAGGACTAGGCATCCATAACCTTTGCTACCCTACAGGGTTAATGTTTTGCATCCTAATAATGAAAAATATAGTGGCTACAATA
>JAUUDW010489296.1:1726-12361 GCA_032361385.1 Panulirus guttatus | reverse complement strand
ATGAGCAAGTTCATCAACATCTTCAGGCCTCTTAACACGAACGTGAGATGGTGTCCATAATGAGCGAATCTACATAATGGATTATTTGAAGGATATCCAATGAACGTTAAATATCATTACTGGAAGGTTTGTAGGAGTATTAAGCGGCCTTGGAGGATAGGAACAAGATTAGTGGAAGATTTGTAGGAGTATTAGATGCCCGTTGAACCACTTTGGAGGTATTCGTAGCTACTGCTGGCCAAGTTGGAAATACCTCTCCACCAGGTACACCACGACCAATGATTGATGACAGGTCAGTGAGGACGATGCCTTATGATAACATCTCGACTCGAAGTTATAAGTTTATCATATCATCGTAAGTACCTCAAACGTTATCACTTGTATCAGTTCTACATACTTTTTATCTTGGGTGATGCTTCTGAGCATATCTTTCATCAGATAACTTCTTTCTTTTTTGTGTGTGTGTGATTTCAGTACAGTCCGTAACGCAATATTTTCCCAAGGTGGAATTAATTTAACGTTTGGACTTCCGTACATGGGTACCGTTGAGGTCAGTGACCTTATCAGTTCTGTCTACCCCTCGATCTCTGACTAGACCTTATAGGAGGGTTGTAAAGACTAATGTATCTGTCATGGTTTGGTCTAAGACTTATGCTCATAATCATTCCATTTGAGGTCCTTAACAGTGTGGCGAGCTCACCCCGCGTCTATATTGTCCTCACGTACAGCCATAGTCCGTTTGGGATTCCTGTCGCGACAGCAGCTAAGTGAGCAGAACATGGATGCTTCGTGCAACTAAATTTCTCCGCTTACAAAGCCTTTTCTAGCCGCTCTCATAATAATTCACACCCATAACTGTGCGGATGATGCGTCGCCCACAGTCCAGCCTTGTATCCACTCGTAATTCCCACCTCATAGGCTGTTCAAGGATAACTGGCCAAATAAGCTTCCCTAAAGGGACGTCACTCGGCTAAAGACATCAAGTAAGCCCCTGTGATCTCGGCAACACGTCCTCCCTTTTACGGCAAAACTACTGGTCCTTGGCAACGCCACGTCCCCGCTGCAGCCATTGCAGCACAAACATGGAACTCGGCTACGCCTCCTCTCCCCTGTGCCACGACAATGGGACCTTTGCAACGCATCCTTCCTCCTGCAGCAGAGCCAAGGGATCTGGTACGCGGTTCCTCTTCCTTGCAGGAGCAACACTAGGCGAAAAAAGAATAAGAAATGAAAAGACACCTCTGCTAGAGCAGTACATCTGTTCCTGCACAGCAGTAGCAAATTGACAACTTGCCCATGAGCACCACTTCACGGCTCTTACTAATACAACATTTTTGTGCTTACCCATTTCTATATCTCCTCATATTGCGAATAGATATTAGACAAACACTTCCATACCTGTACCCATGGCCCGGGTCATGACGCTCCCTCCATTCAGGTCGGACAGGACATGTTTTAGTGTGATAACTTATCGAGTTCATGATCCAGTAAAATAGAAATGTGTCTTATGAGGCTTAAAGCACCCTCCCCACATTATAGACAGATGACTGTACATACATTCTGTATGGAAATCCCTATTTATTAACAATTCTGAGTATTAAAATCTTATAACAATGGTAAAATTGATTATAGTGATATCTGGCAGCTACTGTTCTCTATTGCATTATATCAAGTCTGTGGACACTGTTTCCTCTTCCTATGTCAGGTATATTGGTGGAGATTGTAGTCACGTGATCATATGGGTAACACGACGTAAAACTTTCACTAAGAATATCCACATACTTTTGAACGAATATTGATAATTGATTTACGTAAAATAATCATGAATTAAAAATAAAAGTTGCAGCAATCTAAATCTTCAAGAAACATTATTAGCAATAACGTATACCCCACAGAAGAGATTCACATTAAACAAATGTAACCAATTCGAATAAGTGATGTATTTCTAATGTAAATTATCGCTGAAGTTTATTTCACCAAATAAATCTATTAAATGAATAATAATTGTGTAAATGGAAATGATAGACAGATGTCGTGTTGCGTAGTTCGGCCGGTGCATCGTCTGCTCCGGTGGCTTCTGTTGGCAGGCAGAGCTGTCAGAAAGTGTCTCTTTAAGTTTACCAAGGTATGTACGCTATCCACCTGTACTTCTGGACAAACAGGCAAGTTGGTTAATTGAAATGTATCGTGAGGCCATTAGACTGGCGGAGGAATTATGGTGGTGTGAGTAGACAAGCACAGGAATTAATGTGCTCTCCAGATGTATGGAAGAGGTGGTAATCCTCTGTTGTTTTGCCTTCAATGTTGATATTAAGTTTTCCCCGTAGAATGGATTACACTGAACTTTGGACTATTTCTATTGAAAGAAACGATCGATTTAACGTGTTATTTCGTGATATTTAGGTGTCACGAATGACAATTAATGTTTGATGAACATCATAGAGTATAAGCAGCGAGGGGCCCCGAGAGGAGCATAACGTCACGAGGCTCACCTTTTGACAGTTGAGGGAGGCTTAGTGTCATTATTCATCTCCCGATTATTTACCCTGTAGAGACCTTCTGACACACGTAATCTGAGATGTCCAGCCATGTAATGCATCAGTGTTGCCGTACATTAACTCTGTGTAGATAGTCTTAAGTGTGTGATTGATAATTTAAAGAAGATAAGCAACTCGGTAATGTTCCAGGCAGGGAGTGGTCTTACACAAGATATGAGGCTGTACATATCCTGCTGTTTTACCTCATATTTCGATTATAGTTAAGTGAGAACATCCCAGGATTATCCCTCTACGGTCAAATTACTCGTGTGGTAAAGGTAAGGGATGAGCCTACCACAGGTAACTGAAACATTTCGTGTCTTCCGTCCCACAAAGTGCATGCATGATTGATCAAGTAGGGTGTTGGTTTTCCGTCCTAGACATTCTCAAACCACAGAAAATTGGTCATAGATCTTCTCCTGTTCATTAGGGATTATCATTAATTTGTTGTACGAAATGTGGATGTGTATGCAAACTTCTGTTGTAAGTAAACCAACATGAGGTCTTTAGATGTAGTATAGTATTGATATTAGAGGAGCCAGTGAGAAAAATATGTTGGTCTTGACTCATTGAGAACAGCAATTTTCATAAAGAAAATAAGCCCCCAAAAGATGGGAAACAGATTGATTCTAGATTTAGAATTTACAGAGCTCAGGAAAAACTACATTAAAAACATTGGAGTGATATAGGAGAGAACTATAATTACACTAACATCTACAAGTACCACTGGCCCATTAAGAGGAGAAGACATATATGACGATAATAAGATAAAGAACATGATGCAAAGGAAGGGGAGTAAATTATTGTTATTGAACTGGTTATCACCTTAAGGATGACTTTACCAACTGACGTTCTTTTGTGATCCCCATGTATGCAAAGTTTTAAGGGTCATTGACACTGTCAAGGCATTGTGTTGTAGGACCAAACTTTTGGAATTCTTTTTTCATTAAATAAGACAAAAACACTGATATTGACTGTATACATACTCTAGAGAGAAAGCCTATAAGATCTAACATGCATGAAAGAGGAAAGAAAGAAAGGTTTTCACTGATTATAGACTGGTAGCACCAACATCTCCAATTGAAATTTTTGAGTTCATTGGTTTAAGTCGATATGCCATGAATTCAGACCTTGAGGATGACAGACATAACAGATCAGATTCATGTTGTTAGTCAACATCCCGTTTACAGCAGATTGAATTGTCAAGAAAAGAAAATGTATATTATTCAAATCTTGCATTGACTCAAAAATTAGAACCACTGGGAATGATCGAAGCCGCACCGCCTATCATCTTTTGGAGTGCATTTAGGAAAGATGTATCATAATTCACACAAAGATATTGCTGGAAGGTGTATTTTCTAGCGTAAGTTAAAGACTTCACTCCTCATTGATATGGAAGACTGTAAAACATCACTAATATTAAAATGTGTCCAGGCCTTGATACTATATATTTTACTATTTGCAGCAACTGTATTAGGGCATTTGATGATTTGTATCTTCTGCTGTTAATTGTTTGGTTTTATGCCATTCAGTCTTCTGTTTTCTTTGATGTTGTTCCACATAAGTCCTTTCACCTTATGAACAACAAATTGTTTTAGAATTTCACATAGAATGGTAGTGATTTTTTGTGTTCATAATTACTGTTTCATGTCTTTCTCAATAACAATGACCTGGCACATTTTAAAAGATGGATTTTTCACTGCCTCCAAAATCTGTAAATACTTTCTCGTGTCTCTTCTTTTTTCCATTTATTAACCTCGCAATATTTCAAATAAGGCCTGGCCTTGATGTGGACTTTTTTTCGTGATTGGAGCCTCTAACAAAAAAACTGTGAAATTAATGGAACATCAGGATAATTTTTTTTCTAATCCCATAGTATTAGATAACTTATTAATGGATGGCTATGAAAATCAGTGAAATTAAGGGGTTAACTTAATGTAAAAGTAGTGAAACACTTGTGTAAATCATCAGAACCTATGAAGACATCCTGTAACATCCTTAAGCAACCTGTACTTATCCCATTTTTTATATTATTCAAAAAACATATGACGAACTTGTTACGAGCAGTTGCTAACCGTTATTTGTAATCCTGTCGATACAAACAGTTTCTCCCCATTTAGTATGTTCATGTGATTAAATCTGTTTGTAAGTAGAGATTAATTAATGTAAATATGGCTAAAATGTTTTCAAAAATCAACAGAGCTTTTAAAAACATCATCTATCCTCCATGAGGATCCCAGATTTAACTTAAATTTCAGTACTGTACATAGTGAAAATATATTAGTGTTGCCTTTGTTATTTCCATGATGTTATGTAGTCAGATGTATGCAGTATATTTGACAGAATATCCAAACAACTGCTTATTTATAAGTGGACTCCATAACAGCCTTGTACATGTACTTTCAAATAACATAAAAACCTGGGTAAATAGCACTTTTAGGAGTAGTTAGGTGAATTTTTTTAGGTTCTTTTGTTTTACACAACTATCTCAACTACTATTGCACTGTGTAACTCCACACATTCCTTGGTCTTTATAGTTTTCCCCACTATTAAGTGATTTAACATCAAAGGATAAGAATATCTCAACGTGCTTTCCTGCTCTTACTCTATTTTTCACAAGAAATACAAATATTCACTAGAAGATTTATAAGACTCTTATATTATTCTACAGTTAATAAGGCAGCAGGACTAAAATGAAACAGTATCTTTTCTCTTTTCTGCAGTTTGTCCTGTGACCATGAGAGGTATTCTGTAGGAATATTGGCTTTAGGATTGTAACCACTGTTGGTGTGATGGGAAACACTGGCTTTTGCCATCTCTCAGTAGTGTTCTTCAACTAGACAAAGGCTACTTGTTTGTTTTGGGCCCACTCATGGCCAATCAGCGACCACCAAGGGATGAAGTTTTCAGGGTTTAGTAAAGCTGGTAGCCCCTGGTAGCCCCAAGTGGGATGCATAACCTTGGTGCCAGAAACTCTTTCAGGTATGTCCTTGATGTACACCTCAGGTTGTTTTAGACTGTTCCGGCTGTTTGCAGCCCCCTGACCTCATAGAGCTGGTTTTTAAATTTGCACTTGTGTTTTCCCTAACACTTCTTTAAGCATAGATTTCAGATATGCTTAGTAGATGACCTTTTACATAGCATTATCCTTGACTCAAGATGGCATCAATCTGTTCAGAAAACCTTTCTGTCCTTCCTTGAAGAATCCTATGTCTTGGATATGGCTTAAGCCTTATATTTGATCTCTTTTCTAGCATTTTTCCTGAGAAGAATAGGGTTAGTGTATTATTGCCTCATACTTGATTACCCCAAAAGAACTCTTACCAATAAGTTTTTGGTATTGATCTTTTGGGCTCCGTTTTGGGTGAACTTATCCAATCTTTCTTTCTAAGGAGACCTCTGCACAACCAAGTGGGAGCCTTCAAGAGTGTGGACAGTTCAGATCTATTGGTTTCTCAGAGATATTAGCTTCTGTGTATTTTTTATGAAAACTTTTTTCTTGTAGCCTCAGGCTTTTGGAGGAAAGTTAGTAATTCAGATGTATTGTCCAGGCTCAAGACTCTTCTCTGTGATAATAAGCTTCTGTAGGTTAAGATAAATGAGAGCTAAGAAAGAAATTAGTATTATACATGTGGAAATAGCCTTTTTGTTGTCATCTCATGAAAGACAGTGCTAAGATAGCATGCCTCATGCCTGGTTTTGTGTTTGAGACTTATCCATGATTTATCAAGGGAAACATTATATATCATCACTGGAAACTTGGAACCCCTTTTGGCAAGGAATATCCCTACATGGATTATGAAGCTCATTTCATTGGGTCAACCTGGGCTTTTTGCTAGAGAACATCATGTGAGGAGGTTGATCTCTCCCGTAGCCTTGCTTGGAAACATTTTATTATAAAAGATAAATAGTCTTTATCGCTTGTATGCCACCTTCATGAGACAATCTTAGCTTAGTTGTTGGTAGTGTATGCTATGTACCTCTGGATTCCTCCTTCAGGATAGACAGATGCTAGTGTGCACCCAATCCACCATTTAAGATACTTATTCCACATTTAGGTGCAGTCAGCTTAGCTGAAAGATTTTCTCAAAACCCTGTTCCTTCATTTGGGTATGCTCTCATTCTTGTGGAACAAAGTACAGAGGAGAAATTTATAGAGTTTGGTAATAGAAAAACCCTCTATCTCCAAGGCAGTGTCCTGCAAGCATCTTTTCATGGTCTCTTTGCCTATTGCTGCCCCCCCCCCACACACAAACACCCACACACGCACACATATTTTTTTACAAAACTTTCTATGTACTGCTTGAGGCTCCTTTTGGGTATAGATGCCTGCAACCTGCGAATAACTGAGCTTTCAGTGATCAAGAGCCAACGGGTCAATGATATCATCTCTCTAGCGGTCTCTGGCTGGCCAAGGGTAGGCTCAAAGCAGCTGCTATCTAGGTAAGATGATAACAGTGGCTGGAAAGCTAGAAGTCTTCACATGAAAGACAGAGTGTTAGAAGGTTGTAAACCTTAAATTCATATAGAATATCTCTCATGCTCACACAATATTGCCTCAGTAAGAAAATGTCTTTAAGTTTTCAAAACCTAGGTATTTTATAGGTCATAAGGTTTCTTTGTAAAACACTTATTTTTTGATGATATCTTATTTATTGGTAGCATAAGTGAACTTGTACTTACATATTAAATGTTTTCCAGATGTCAACTTTCCCTCCCCCAAAGTCGTGTGATACATTTGTAGTCCTGCCTGACTCCACTAAAGGTGGCCATGTGGTCTTTGGTAAGAATTCTGATAGACCTCGTGAGGAGGTTCAGGAGGTAATTTACCAAGCACCCATGGAACATGAGGAAGGCTCCAAGCTTCAGGTCAGTACTGAAAGGTTTGTCAGAGGGGAACCCACCTGGGTATCAGGAGGGTTAGTAATGGCTGCATAGTGAGCCAGCACTTCTGTGGCTGACATATTGCACTCCTTTGAGCCAGGTAACTGTCTTTTCATTCTTTTTCACCCACACATAGACTGTTGGCATTCTGTCCATGAACATACAATCTATCCTGGTCACACATTACACTTGACAACACTTAACTCACAGTCTTCGTAACTAGATTTTCCTGTCGTGAGCACTATATGCAAGCCCTGCCTCTTGGCAAAATGATGGGAGCAATAGATAGAAGTAGTAGATATAAAGATAAGGTATGAGCATTAGTTAGAAACATTAGGTAGAAGTAGTAGGTAGGAATATTAGGCAGGAGCATTAGGCAGATGTAGTAGGTTGGAAAATTAGGCAGATACGTTAGGTAAAAGCATATGGTAGGAACATTAGGTTGAAGCCTCTGAAACACTGCAATAGAGCTCACCAGTTAAGGAGTCTCTTGCCATGGCCATCACCCTTGAGGGAGTTCCCAGAGGGAATGGGTGTCATAGATAGATAGATAGATAGAACCAACCATAAGTGAAGACAAATACAGTCATTCTAAATAATCTGAAATGTAATGTTTTCATTGGAATGCAAAGATTGCATTGCAGATCATTTTAATGTAATTCTGAGTGACAGAGTGATATTACATCCAATTAATGTAAGTGTTTGAGCTCCATTGATTTTATTTCACTTGTAATGAGAAGCTAAAAAGCAATTAGATGTCCATAAATCAAATTTACATGAAAGTACTAGAATGAAAATTAAATGAATTTTTTCTCTCCGGTTCCATCCCTGTACGGGATATGGATTAAGAGCTTGTAGCTTCACAGCTTATTTGTGTTTATTCAGAACATATGACTGGTGTGAGAAGGACCACCAAGTCTTTCTCATCATAACAATGCTCTAGAATGATTCACTTTGTACATCTAAAGTTGTTCCCTGTGACTTTCTTTTTTGTTTATCTTTCCATCTTGATATACAAACCTTTGCACAAAATTGGAGGTTATTTACTTTTCATTCCTCTCATAGATACCCCAAACTAAAAATCCCTCTAGCATTGATCCATCTTTTTGGAAGTCTATCTCTCTTTCCATCTTATGCCATAATTCTAAATCATTACAGCTATATTTTCATGTGCTAGTTTTTTCCGTTATGGTACTGTTGTAGCAGGTTCTTATCCCTTCTCCTTTCTGATTATTTCTTACACCCCTGCCTTTTTTCCTCTTCATTCTGTGGTGCTCATATCTTGTAATACCTTTACTTTGCTTGTTATCCTTTTTTACTGTTTATTGTTGTACACATGTAGGAAAAGTGAATCCTCAGAGCATTACAAAGGAGTTACATAATGTCCTCCATAATGACACCTTCATGTAAATTTTATAATGACCTATTTCCATTTGAGGTTTTCAGGGTACTTTTAACTTGTTTCCTTTGTTTAGTGTTCCCACATATTCTGGTTTCATGCTGTATCATTGCCATTGTTGGCCATTAGTAAAGGTGAATGAAGTAATGGCCTCTGGGCCCTATGCTTTGTGTAGGCTAGTTATCTGCACTCAAGCATTTTTCAAGAAAGATGGAATTAGCTGGCCCTGATGCAAAGTGAAAATGACATTTCCCTAAGTTTAGCTTTTAAGAGCACATTGTGGTGAACATTGTTTTAGTACACAAGGGATGACATATCTGTCACTGGGCTGAATCAGGGCATCTGAAGTGAATAACAGAAATCATGGAATGATCTGTAGGGCTTGACTATCGATGGGGGCTCAGGTTATGTTGCATTATATATGACGACCAGAGAGTGGATATGAATGAATATGGCCATTCCTTATGTTTTCCTAGCACTGCTTTGCTAATGCAAAATATGGCAAATGAATAGGAAAAAATAGTTATTTAAACATACATGTCCTGGATATCCTATTGTCAAGTATTATAACTCTCAAGAAGGAATACTTTATTCCATTCTTACACAGCTCTTTATACTACAGAAGTACTTCCATATGTCTTTCCTGGTAGAACCTTTTCTTAGTTTCTTGCCTTGTCCTGTTTGAAAGTTGTAATTAAGTTGTACTGTTTGAGAGTCGTGATTAAAAAGAATAGGGGTAAACTTGATTACTATCAATAGATAGACAGTAATCAAGTCTACTTTATTCTTCTCTCACCCATGGTGGGTAGACTTCTAACTTCTAACAACTCCTAGCAATTCAGCTTTTGGTATGATATTTGTTGCCGTCCTCTGGATCTTCCATGTTAGATGATTATTTTTCTTTAAGTGTCGGTAAGTCAGACTTCAGATGAATGGTAAGTCAGACTTCAGATGCATGTTCTAATTCAGCTTAATGTAAGTTTATTTGATAAAAGTTTTGTGTAAGTTGTTTATTAGTATTTTCTTGTCCATGTACATTACTTTGAAGCAGTTCTAATATTAAATAGTAGACAGCTTGCCTCCTTATTAGTTTTTCTGATGTGGCATTCTACTGGTAGTTTGGATACTATGTTAACCCCTAAGTCCCTTTCACTCACAGATTGTTTGTGTGTATTTCTCAGTTTGTACATTTTAGTATGAGTATTTGTAAGAAAGATGTATTTTCAATATCTAATTGCGATTATTTCTTTTACAGTGTACATATATTGAGATAGATCAAGTGGGCCACACTCATGCAGTGATATTAAGTAAGCCATCATGGATGTGGGGAGCAGAGATGGGAGCCAACGAACATGGCATTTGTATTGGGAATGAGGCAGTGTGGACCAAACTACAGAGTGATCAGGACAATGTAGAACGACTTCTAGGAATGGACTTAGTGAGGTAGAGTTGGTCATCATTAGTTTGCTTACACTGTTTGGTAACCAATAAAGGCATAACTATATCTTAGAGAGGCATAGAGATATTTTCAAAATGAATGATTCTCTTCTGATAGTTTCTGAATGTATTTGGATAGTTTTCTTTTGACAATTTCCAAAGCTATCTCACATCAGTCATATAGTTTTTAACTCGACATTCTTCTTCAAATATTTATGTTATCCCGGCCTCTGTCTCTTTTTTCCCTTATATTTTGCTTGTCTTCTAATGTTGTATACAGTACTATGTTTCCTTTTCAGTTTTGTAAATCGATTTTTTGAGTAAAGACAGAACATTCTGTCATCCTGTTTATTTCTCTTATGCATGACACTGGAACTA
>JAUUDW010489186.1:0-12362 GCA_032361385.1 Panulirus guttatus | reverse complement strand
ATGAGGTGAAGGAAAAATTGTTACCGCCCCCTTCGACCTTGTGAAGAGGGTATCCTGACAAGCCTTGACCCTCGGTGAAGTGAGTTCGACGAGGGGGCTGCGTAACAATATTATATATTTAGATGTCTGAAGTGAATATTCTTAGCCCAAGCGATTTTACCCATAAGTGTAAAAAGATGATTTATCCCTCGGCAGTAATAAAGAATATTTTTGAGTAGAATATACTCTTGTAGAAAAAGAGTATCTCACTTGTCTAGTACAGTACACAGTTTTGTAATATTGGTTACAATAAGTTTTGTTACATGCACAGTCCACTCTAACAGAAATGACCATAAGGAAGTGTCTAACAGAAGAAAAACATTAAACTTCTTCATAAACAGAGAACAAGGATAAAGAGACTTTAAATGGGAATCGGAGAAATATAGAAGTCAAGAAAACATTGTGGTAAAGAGTGCCATTTAAAATAAGAGATCATAAAAAATATATCAAAGTACTTTGGTTGTTTTGCACTGGATTTTTTTTTCTTTATCGACTAATTTTTTCTCATCTGTGGCCAAGAAGGGAAGACGTTACTTTGATGAGCATAAGTGTTTTGCTTTAGGTTTTTATCTCAAAAGTCCTAGGGCATACAGTCTTTTACCTAACATCTTTGTTTTACCATCAACTCGTATCCTAAGATATTGGTTTGGAAAAATTAATGTTAGCGCTGGCTGGAACAGTTCTGTTTTTAATTTGCTCAAAAATAAAGTACAGAATTTTGAAGCGAAAGATAAAGTTTGTGGTATTACATTTGATGTTGTCACTCAAATCAGGAATTTATTACAGCACAGGCAGAGATACTATATTAGAATGTGTGGATGATCTAGGACACTATGGGAGCACAGATAAATCTGCACAATATGCATTGGTATTTATGGTGAAAGGTCTTGCTCGGAAGTGGAAGCAAAAATAGGGTTATTTCTTTTTCAACACAAGCATCAAACCATAAACGAGTACATTGGTTAGCATGTTTAAAGAATGTGTTTCAAAATTGAAAGAAACAGAACTGAACCCAAAATTTCTTGTGTGTGAACAGGATTCCTCTAACAGAGTACTGTTTAACAATTCTAAAGCAACAAGTATATGTTCATACCTCATACACAACCAGGAAAAGGTATATCTATTTCATGGCACCCCACATTTGATAACAGATATCAGAAATAATTTCGTGGAGTATAATATAACGCATGATAGTAAAATTATGTGATGAGTTGAGCTTAAGCTGCTCTCCTCTCTCTTAGGGCTCACCTTTTAGCACTCAATACAGAGAATCTTCTGCTGGGGTGCACACAATCTGTAGGGTTTACAAAACTTTAATTTACAGTTATCGCTAATCCTACAGAAAGAAGTTTCTCCAAACATAACACTTAACTGCTCATAGTAGGTATTTACATAAAATAAAGAAATTAACTCAACTAGAAACACTTAGCTGCTCACAGAAGCAATTACATACAATAAAGAACCTAACTCCACATTGAAACACACCACAACTGCTCACAAATTTATTTACCTACAGCACATGGGTCAGTACTACCAACATGTACTTATTAAAGCACAACACTGCCTGGGTCTTCTCCCAACCCAGCACATATACAACCTCTCCCCACTCGGCTCCCAACACACACAATCTGGATACCATACGAGACTACCTGAGTCCCGTGACTTGGTCCACTCAGTGTACCTATCCCGAACAAGGCATGCTAACAACCTCCCATACGGAGTTGTAATGCACTTAGCTGTCTTGCCGTCCAGCCAAGGATGTGTAGTTTTCTTGCGATCACCAGGCGTCGTGGACATATACCAATCTTTAGCCCTTCCGTACCAAACGGGCACCCACTGATGTTGATAGTCAATATGGCATATAGCACAGGCCAGTTGAACTGAGAGGGTGATATGAGACTCGCTTAGAGCGCCATCTCAAGGTCAACACAATCACCATACATCTTCCACACGCGCTCCTTTCAGAAACTCCTGCAAAAACTCGATTTCCATAACTAGCAGACTTCCTTACTTTATCAGCTCGTTAGCACAACCATCATCCTTCTTGCATCAACTAGTTAACACTGACAGCCTTGATATACCTGCAAAAACCCAGCAGAGCCCTCACGAACACAACAACGCGTGTTTGTCTCTCGAAATTGCCTCTCGTCAACAGTGCCTGTAGACTTGCATGCTCTGCGGCTAGCCACCAAGCCTCCAACACCAGTATGCTAACTTCAAATCCTCACATATATATATATATATATATTTTCATACATATTCGCCTTTTCCCGCATTAGTGAGGTAGCATTAAGAACAGAGGACTGAGCCTGAGAGGGAAAATCCTCACTTGGCCTCCTCTGATCCTTCTTTTGGAAAAGTAAAGAACAGGAGGGGAGGACTTCCATCCCCCCGCTCCCTCCCCATTTAGTCGCCTCTTATGACACGCAGGGAATACGTGGGAAGTATTCTTTCTCCCCCATATATATATTTATATATGTATCTCTAAGGGTATACTCATCATCATGATTCAATTTTTCATGTTTTTTTAGTAATCTGGCTGATGGTATTTGATCTGCATTTGGCAAATTCTTTTCCGGTCATTTTCATATTAGTTTCCTTCATTGAAAGGTCTAATCTCAGAATATTTTTTTTCTTTGTATATTCATGTATGCAAATAGAACTTTTGGATTTTACTCCATACTCTTGTCTTACTCTCTCCTCATTTATTCTCCATTCTCTTCTGTATGACTCATTATTCCATCAGTATTTCTTATTTTTTCTTCTAGATCTTGTGCCTGATCTTTACTTATTGCATTCGTTAAAGTTTTCTTGTGTTCTCTTCTAATTTGTTGCTCTCTCTTGGCTGTTATGTGTCTTCACATGATTGATTATATTTTCTTTTATAAGGTGCAAAACTAGCAGTCATTTGTTTTATACACATATAAAACTTTTGGTTCTTTTCATGATATTGCTGTCAAAAACTTTGTTCCATTATGGTGTTGTGATCATTTTATTGATTTCATTCCATACGATTTTTGTTAGTAGAAATATAAGGTGGTTATACGGTTGACATCATCCCATGCTCCATTCTGTTTGTTTTCATCTGTTTCTACATTAAAGTTAATCAACACTTTTATGATAAGCTCTGAGATGCTAGTTTTATATGTACTTTCTTGTCTGTGATGAGTGCTATGAATGTAAGAGGGAAGTGTGGTAGTAAGTGTATTATAATTGAAAACTTACAAGGGTGTGCTGAAATTTTTGGACATATGGCTGTGATGAGCAAAAGAAGATTGAATAATAGGATCTGCATATCAGAAGTGGAGAGAGGAAAGTGGAGGGGGAGACCAAAAAAGAAATGGAAGAGTGGAATGAAAGAGGCTTTGGGGTGTCATGACTTGATCATTTAGAAGGTTGAAAAATGTTTGTGGGTTAGAACGAATTGAATCAATTTAGTATACTCAGGTACGATTTACTGTCAGGGAGATGAACCAGGGTATATGAAGTGGTCAAGGGAAACTGTGGAATGATTTTTTTAGGCTTGGCTGTGGATGGTGGGCTTTGGTTTTGATGTGCTATAGTAGACGTCTGGTGAGTGAATGTTTGCATTTGAGGCCATTGTTCATCTGTTCCTGACTCTATCTCTCTAAGGCAGAAGATATATTTGTTTATATAAAAATTTTAATCATGTCATGTACATACACATAAAAGAACAAAGGGTTAGTTTTTCTCAGTTTTACATCATGTTTAGGGCCCCTTTCATTTTGAATATACAGTAGTTATCAGCTTTTCCTGTAGTGTCATAGAAATGTATTTGCATTGTAGTCAAGGCTGTTCTGATGTAATGCAGTTATTATTCCTAAGAAAATTTTTTGTTTACTTTTCTTTTAGTTTGTGTTAAAGTAAGTACTTATGTCATTGTAATCTACAGTCAATAAAGAATTTATAATTTCCAAGTTTTTCTTTTTTCTTTTTTCCCTTAGATTTCATATTGTGCATGAATTTGCAATTTGTAGTATATTCATTGTAAAAGCCATTAGTTCTGTTGTGATTCACATTCTATATAGCACAGAGTGAGATGGTGTTTTGTATACTTATCAGCTCTCCAGAGGCTCCACGATCTCGTACGAAGCAGCACCACCACCACAGTTCAGATGCTGACTCCTCTTCTGATAAACGATCTGCACGACACCAAGATGCCACAACTTCAAATCAGCAGACTTCCAGAACGAGTTCAAAGGATAATAACAAGGGGCGAGAGAGTCACAAGGAAAAGGAATGTGATAAACAAAAGGAGAACCAGTGTAATGTATTTACAGTACAAGATAGCGAAAAAAGTCAAGACAGAATTAAGCAAAAGAGTAGGAGTAGGAGTCGGAATAGGAGTGGTGAACAGAAGCATGGATCTCCATGGAGGATTTCATCCACACCAGGATCAACAGGAAATCATGATCATGAGAGAACTGAAAAGGTTAACAAACCTGAGGCTACAGGTAGTGAGAGGCATAGTAGCTGTGACATGAGCAGCTCACCTTTGCAGCGGCAGCCACAAAGATATGCTAAAACCACAGATTGTGTTAAGCTCAGGTCCTTGTCACGTTCAGCCAGCAGATCTCAAGTTAGAGTTTCTCCAAGGCAGGAAGCACATGATAGTATTAGGGTGAACCTTACAGGTTGTGGGTCTATTCCCCTACCTAAAGTAGGCAGCCCATGTAAAACCTTAGGAGACAAATGCAGCCCAAAGTGGGTTCAGAGTCAGTTATTACCATCCAAGGTAT
Source organism: Panulirus guttatus (assembly GCA_032361385.1). Lineage (NCBI taxonomy): Eukaryota > Metazoa > Arthropoda > Malacostraca > Decapoda > Palinuridae > Panulirus > Panulirus guttatus. The sequence continues at coordinate 7,563 of JAUUDW010489186.1, read as the reverse complement.
CTGAAATCAGTGATACTTTGAAAAGATTAAATGAACCATCCAGTGTACAGAGTAGTGGATCTCAAGATCTACCACGTCTCCCGCAGAATGGTCGCCTTGCAGGGACATCCTTTGCTAGCAAGTCTCCAGTACCACACTCAAGGTAAATAATTGCCCATTCATGTTTAATAGATATGTCACACTTTAAGAATTATTCAGCTTTAATAAACCAGCTTTCTTTTTCAAGTAATGTATAATTCACAATTTAAGTACCTGGTTTAAGGAAAGTTACTGATTATGTAACAGGTACTTCCTTGTTTACTGAGCTCATCAGTCACTTTCTGCAGATCAGCAGAGAGCTTACCACCCTTTGACAGATACATAGCAGCTTTTTGCAGGCCAGCAGAGAGCGTACCCCCTTTGACAGATGCATATCATATTTGATGAAATTTTTTTTATTGAACTCCTTGAACTCCCAGAATACCCAGCTATTGATTCATTTGTATTTGTAGTGCAGAGATGATTATTTCAGTACCTGACAGTCCTCAAAGGGTAGGTTTCCTTGTTTAAATGGAAGGGTAGCTAGACCATCATGGTTTATTATATCAAACTTCCGAACTAAAGTGCATGCCATCCCCAAACAACTGTTTACTGTGGACCAGTTAATGTTGGCCCACAAAAACACAAAGCATTCATCGGCTTGTACAGGGCATTTTGCACTGTTTTCAGCTAGGTTGTCAGCTGTCATTTCATATGAGATTCACTCACCAGGAATGCTGCAATGCAATAGAATTGTTTTGTTGAAGAAATGAAAAAACAACCTTTGATTAAGCACTAGATTTAAGAAAGTGATGGAGAAGGGCAATTTGGTGTGATATTACCTACCCTATTATACATGTAAAGTTAAATACCTAGATTGTGTAAACATTAAAGGCAAAATGAGTGTATGATAATACTTTTATCTTATTCACATAATTAGCAAGTTTTAAACCATGGTTTTTCATGGGTATTCTGAAGATTCAGACTCAGAATCAGCATTCACAGTCTAATTCACCCTTGGCATATAAAGTAAGGGCTACTCTGTAGTAAGAGCTCTCTTGAAATACACCTAAGTCTGACTCTAGTTCTAACAGTGCCACAGAGACAGCTCTCTCTCGGCAGTCACATTTCAGGCTGAGTTGTCAGTGAAAGACCATAAATCCCCAGACATAGTTTGAATTTATAAGTTTGAGGGATGAATGAGTAGCAAAGCGAAGGTGACATGATATTCAGTCAGCTAAAAAAAGATGAAAGAAAAGAAAGAAAAAATCATGATGCTTAAAAACCAAAGTGAATTCCATACTCTTTTGATTTTTTGCATAACTGGCTGGTAGAATTAAGAACTAGCCTAGGAGCCAATTTTAGTGCTTGATATAATTTCAGACTGGTTTCCAAAAAATGTCATTTATCCAACAAAAAATGAAATCATTGATTTAACATTTTATTTTAGTTTTTCAATATCAGAAGAATGTATATTTTCTAGATCTGGCACTAAAATCCCTTGAAATCCATACTGGGTAGAAAAAATGATGGTTTACAACAAAAAATGCAGAAATTATGTGAAATAATTTTCTCCCACAAATGGCAAAGTGCCTAGCTAAGTCAGTAAACAGCTAAAATTATTTTCTGGTATAAAAAAAAATATGAATACCAATATGCATTGCATCTATCTATATAAGAAGTGAAAAGTGTTCTTGGAAAAATGACAAATTTTTGGTGAAATATAGAAGTTTTTATTTTGCAACTACTATTTCAGTGTAAACTATGGTAATGACAATACAAAATACAGTAGCATTATATTATATTATTGTATATTATAAATCATTTACATCAAAATCCACTGAAAAATTTGACTAATATCCAAATATGTCAAATTTTTTATGTGTCAAGTGTAATCTATATCTGGAATGTCCTGGTCCTGGACATCCTCAGTCTCAATCTTAGCAGTGTTTGTGTACAGGAACTGGTGCAGTTGAGCTGGTTGTTGGAAGTTGGTATGGTGTTTCCTCCTCATCATAACTCATATGTATTTCTTAGGCACCATTATCATTGTTGTTCTCAAACTCACTCCCACTCTCGGAAACTACCAAAATGACTTCAGTGTTTGCATCATTAGCAGCCCTCTTTCTCTTGCCACTTACAATTACTGAAGAGAGAGAGAGAGAAAAAAAAAAATGAAAGTCATAGCAATTGTTCTTCCTCAGTCAGATGCTCTGTGCATGCTACCACTCTTCCATACAGCTTACCAACTGCACTCAACAGCCTTATACATCTGTAATTTGAACCCTCACTTTTGCCCCTTTTGCATTTATTCAGTGGCATTATACATGCACTCTGCTAATCCTCAGGCAGCTCACCATGATCCATACACACATTGAAAATCTTGACAACGACACTGTCACCCCTTTTCATAAGAAATTCAACTGCAGTACCATTCACTCCAGCCACCTTGCCACATTTCATTTTATTCAAGGCTTTCAATACCTCTTCTCTTTTCACTAGACCAATTACCGTAAGTCTCTCACTTCACATACCTTCACACTCAAGATACTCCACATCTGCCACCTTCTGTGTTAGCTGATATTTTTGCTGAAAGTTTTCTGACATTGTTTAGTGTCACCTGATATAGCAGAGAGTTTCCAGAAATTATACAAAGACCATTCCTCTATCAATCTCTCAAATAATGAAAAAGACTATAATGAACCACCATGTATCAAAGAAATGATACTAGCTGTATCAGATACTGAATCTGTTGCTCACTATGATACATTGAAACATCTTCCTGAAGCCTCTGGAGAATTTTTTGATAGATTTGTTTAATGTAATATGGATGCTTAGTGCACTCCCATGTTATTGGTAGATACACCAAATTTTTTGCTATTCACAGGCCTTGTGAAAGAGCCTACCATAAGCTATAGACTTATTGCTCTAACTACTTGCCTTTGAATACTAATATAAAAATGATTTATAATAGTTGGTTTGGTATCTTGAAAGATATAATTGTATCAGGCAATTCCAATATCAGTTTAGAAAAGTTTCGATCCATCACAGACCCTTTGATATGAATATCAAATAACATTCAGAAAGGATTGCTGATCATCATCTTTCAATAGCAAGACACGGCAGACAATTAGTTTATTTAAAAAATTTTCAAAGACATTAAAGATGAGGGTTGGTAATGAGTATTTAGGAGAATTCCCACCGGAAGGTGTGCTGCAGAGCAGCATTTTAAGTGTTACTGGCTTGATTCTCCCAGTAATAGTGTTGTAGACACTATTGCAAGGGATTCTTTAGTTTTCGTAAACACTATTGCAAGGGATTCTTTTGTTTGATGGACTGATACAGAGGACCTCTGAAAACCCTTTCCTTGGAGACCTTCAGTGACTTCTCATGTGGTCTGGACAAATGCATTGATTTAAGGACAGGGCTTCCATTCTTTAGGGATATAATGAAGATGTGGCCCTTGGATAGAAATACTGAATCCTTTCATAGCAACAGAGAGCTACTGGTCCCATGGTGTTTCTTCTACTACATCCTGAGTCTAGGATACAGTACTGAACACTGCCTGATGAGCAATGCTTCAGCAAATCTGACTCTCTTAGAGCCAGTTAGAGATTCCTTACCTGTCTCTGTCAATAGGCCTTTCCATCCAACTGTCTTATCCCTAGGGAGTATGCTGTGTGTGGGCAGATTCACTATCAAGACTAGACATGTCAACAGAACTGTCAATAGGGAAGGTATTCAGCTAGATAATTTGCTCAGGAGTGGCACCCCCATGGAGATCACTGTGCCTCCTGAACCAGTTTTAAATACTGAGGCAGTTGCAGGAGATGCTCTATCCTAGGATTTTTTTTTTTTGCCAGATTTTTTCCCTTTTAACCCCAGGACTTATAGGACAGGTTCTCATCTGGTTAGTTTTAGGTTTAGTGATATTGGGAGCTCAAATTAATATATATATCCTTGTGCCAACAACACCTTCAGCTTTCCATACTCCTCACTTTATACCTCAGGTTCTTTAGGACCACTTCAGCCCCTTATTAAACCACCAACCTCAAGTCCTGCTTTCTGATATTTACACATGTGGTTTCTCAAACACTTTCCAAGCAGAGGTTTGAAGATCGCATAACACATTGTTATGTGGGCATTCATCCTTCTACTTAAGACAATACGGAAAGCCTTTCAGTCCTTCCTTGAAGGATCTGATGTCTCAAATGTGGCTAAAGCCCAGTGTTTAGAGTTTTTCTCTAGTCCTTTTCCCAGCAAGAAGAGGGCTAGTATATCACTGCCTCATATAAGAATACCCCTGAGGGCCCCTATCTCTGGGCTTTGTGGTATTAATGTGTTGGGCTCTGTTTGGGAGTAACTTACTCAGTTTCTCTTTCTAAGGTGACCATTTGCCTCTCCTCTGAACCCAAGTGTAAGCCCATTTGAGTCTGGACACTACGCATTTTTTTCAGGGATTTTACTTCCACAGGGTTTTCGTATGAAAACTTTTTCCTTGTAGCTTCTGGCTTTAGAGAGATGGTGTTTTGCTGGTTTCTTCCAAACTCAAGACTCTTCTCTTATTGACAACCTCTTATGGGCAAAGATACCTCAAAACACAAGATTCTTACCAAAGAGTGAAACAGTTAAATTTGGAAGTATCTCTTTTGTTTACTCTTGAACTTTTTGGTGAGGAATATCTTCACCTTGATTAAGATTTTTGCCCCTTATCCCAGGCTTTACACCAGAGCTCATAATGTAAGGAAGTTGGTCTTCACCATAGCCTTCCTCAGAGACCTTTCATCAAAAAATAAAGAAGTAGTTAACCAATACAACAACTAAGGAGTTTTGGTACTCATCTTTCACCTTCTACAGACAGTACCTTTGCTTAAACATTGTGGATCTACCCTGTGTGCCCCTGAGGATTCCTCTTTCAGGACAGTTTCTAGTATGTCCCTGATTAACCACTGAAGATTCTTATTCTGTTTTTAGGTCTAATCATCATTTCTGAAATTTTATTCTGCAGACCCTTCTCCATGTGAGTAAGCTCCCATGCTCTTGGAACAATCCACATAGCAGAAAAATGTAGGCTTTGAAGTTTTAAAAACTCTTCTGCCTGAGGTGGTGGCCTGCTAGCATTTTTTCCTGGTCTATCCTTTTTCAGTAAACCTTTAACTTAATCAACTGTGACCACTATTTGGTAGATATCTACAATGTAAGAATAAGTCAGCTTTCTGTGGCTGTGAGTTAGTAAGTCAATGGCTTCATTTCTGTGGCAGTCTCTGATTGGATAGGCCTGGAATGAGTAAATCAGCCAATAACTTCTTGAAGGATGGCTTTTGGTGGGGAAAGCCGGTGATACCCTGCAGGGAGACAAAGGGATCAGAAGGTCTTAACTCTGATATTCTACATAGAGAATATCTCATGCAACACCATGTCAGAGAGAAAAGAGTTTTCAAATTTCAAAACCTACATTTTTTAATTTTGTAGACCCTCATACTAAAAGATGTGAAGATTTGGTCAGTTGTGTTACCTATCTAGTTGCAATACCTTCCAGTATTTTAATAAAATCAGGGGCTGCAAAAACTATTGTCTTCTTGTGTGATTTAGGCATTGTTTTTGTTCCCTTTTTTTGGTAAAATACCAGATTAGTCATTTATTAAAATCTTTGAAAAGGTTCACTGATCTCCTGGGCAAGCAACTTGCTTAGTTACTGTATCATGTGGGGATGTTTTACTGATTCACAGATTCCTTTGTTCATTATAAATCTGTGTTCTTCTTTAAGATAGAATATATCAAGAGGCATAATAAATTCTTAATTTCAGTGGTGTGCCATCAGGATCTCCAGCACTAAGTAGATATTCCAGAAGTTCTAGCAGAGGCAGATCATCATCCCGCAGCACCCGCAGTTCTCGCTCAGCCTCCTCCTCTAGATCCCACTCTCCTTCACCACGGTCTCATTCACCTTCACCACGTTCACGCTCGCCTACTTCCCGGTCCAGATCTCCCAGGTATATCTATTGGAAATAGTACCTTAATATGTGCTAATGATAACTCAGCAGTGGAAATGTACAGTACTGAGATTATAACACTAAAACATAATTCAGAAGCACAAAATAAGGACTTTTCAAACTGTGTTGACCTAGTCACTTCAGACAATACAGTGTAGAAATATACAGTGCTTATTAATGCTCTTAAGTGATATTCATTTTCATGTGATAATCCTGTGACAGATAGCTTTCACAGCTTATGCACTTCTATCAGGTCTCACTCCCCCCGCTCTCGGTCTCAGTCACATTCCCAGTCAAGGTCACGCTCACCCCGTTCAAGGTCTAGGTCACGGTCATACTCCAGGTCAAGATCACGCTCCAGGTCAAGATCAAGACGCTCAAGGTCAAGATCCCGGTCTCACTCTTATGGCCGTTACAGTCGATCTGTCTCAAGGTCACGATCGAGATCCAGGTCAAGATCTCGATCAAGATCCCTCTCAATCCCACGTAGAAGGGGATCTCCATCATTCTTAGATAAGAGAAGGATTACCAGGTAAAAGCTTTTGTATAGCTAATGATTTTTTTTTCCATCTTTTTAAATATTGCACCATTTATCTATTTAATTTGGTTATGCTTAATGTCTTCTAATAATATATGTTATTTTTGCACCCTAATATATTTATTTATTATCAGTTCCTTGTTTTAGTTGTTTTTTCCTTCAGCAAAAAAAACAATTTAAATGTAGATTGTAGACCAGTATATTCAGTTTTATTTTATTTCTGCCTGTATAAATATACACCTGGTAATATTAGTTGTTAGCATGTTATTGTATATGCCTACATTTAAATTATATGAACCAGGATGCTATGCTGTTGTTTACTTTGCATTGTTTTGTTCTATTATATTTCCTTATCTTTGCTTCACAAATGCTTGTAATTGTTCTGTGTATAGATGCCTACAGAAGTTGAGGGTCAGGATCTGCTTACAAACTGACAGATGGCCATGGATGATGCTCGGACTGATAATACCAACCTAAGTATAGTAATTAAAGTTTTATTTTTTAACATTTTTCATACTTAAGCAAGGAATGTTAACTACAGATCCTGGTTTGTGAATATTTTTTCATTTTACATGTAAATGGTGTAATGATACACTAATGCATTTAGTACCATGTTTTTGATCAGTATGGTACATATTTTTCAAATTGTTAGAAAGATGTATCTCATTAAAACTTAATTGTTTTGTATAGAATGAGTATATCGATCATAAACTTTTATCACAAATTGTGACTGATAAAAAGTTGCAGTACTTTGTAATATTGTATTTATTATGAGAAAGCTTGATAGTACAACAAAAACATTAGTATATTTATCATATTGTGAATCAAGATATATATCATATGACTAGTATATTACTACACCTTCACACCTCTTGTATACATTTTGCACCATTATTATATATTCTTTTTTCTTCATACATATTCGCCTTTTCCCGCTTTAGCGAGGTAGCGTTAAGAACAGAGGACTGAGCCTTAGAGGGAAAATCCTCACTTGGCCCCTTCTCTGTTCCTTTT
>JAUUDW010489075.1:0-12363 GCA_032361385.1 Panulirus guttatus | reverse complement strand
GTACAACTGTAGGTTCACTTACACGGATCCTTCAATAAATCCTAACTGTACATCTCTTACTGCACCACAGCAATTTCCTAATGCTTTGTGTCATCACCCAGCCACCCAGCCGTGCACCTCAACTTCCATAATAACCTAACCTTACCACAGACTTCCCATATCAAGTCATGGGAACTGAAAATCTGGCTTGACATCAAACTTTCTAAATATCGCAACACGCAATACAAATGAAGATCAAAGTTCACCATATACAAAGCATACAACATACAGAATGTACTAGCTCTGGTAATAATACAAGCGAGGGTGAAAGAACATACAATTACAAGGTGTAAAATTCACAGGATTCAGAGCGACACTGACGATTATCATGAGAGAGCGACATGATGCAGATTATACGTAGCCCGGGGTGATTCCTCACAATCGGGGTGATTCCTCACACTCGGGGTGATTCCTCACACTCGGGATGATTCGTCACACTCGTACTAAAATAAACCTGATCCCACACTAAATGAAAACAGAGAACACACCCGGCGACATCACGAAGGCTCAGCGCCACCACCAGCCTTGCCTGTGGACCCAAACGCTGAAAGACGTGCCGGTCGGCCACTCCTAACAAAGGTAATCATGATGAATCCCATGACTGGTGGGTGGCACAGATCGGGTAGCACCACCATCCCCGGTTGTTGCAGACCCACTGCTGGGTGAAATTCAAGCCAGACCGCTTGCTTACGCTCACTGATTCAAAAGGCTTTACTTCTCTAAGCATACCGAGATAAAGCGCTCCTGTGACAATGAGGAGGACGGACATATATCAAAGCGTAACGTGTAGGCAAGAATGGAGCGTACAACGAGTGCAATCCATAAACCGAGCTTTTCTGTGACGGTGTGGGTGAGGGACACAGACCAGGACGAAGGTGGAGGCAAGCAGCGTGGAGCATACAGCGGGTATAATGCCCTCGAGGAAGGAGGATAACAGGCGGGCACTAGTGTGTTTCAGTAATCCAGATGGAAAACTATTAAATAGAATTTGCATGTTATTGTATAAACATCAGAGGTTATGAATTCAAGGTGAGGATTTTGAAGACGAGGAATAATGACAACTCCCCAGTGATATATCCTCACTCGACTGGCATGTCTTGGGTTGGCCAAACACACCGCTGACTGCGCCTGCAGTCAGTAATCATGTCTGCACTACATGGCGCACTGAGGTCACATCACCAGTCAATACCTGGGTATGAACTGCATTCACACTCCAACGAGAGCTCGGAATCCCATATCAACACCTTCCTGGCGGCAAACAAGATTAAAGTTACCCTCAGAAGAAAGGAGTGGACCGTGTGGAGCTCCCACCCATGGCCTAAACTCCCGTGACACGACCACTGTGACGAGATGGATTCGCTCGGGCGCCTGCCACTGCCAGCCTGACGTCCTAGGACGTTCAGGACTCAAGACCCGTCCGACACCGCCGTCACACACGCGACACACACACACACACCCCGAACGTATCCAGAAAATATTTTTGAGAGGGGTGAAAAGATATCCATGCGATGCCTCCAGGCATGTGACCCGCATGGCTCGCTGACACTCACTGTGACGCAGACCCTGGGTCGTGCTCGGATGACGCTACGGTAAGACCCTTAGATATGATGGCGTGACCTATGACCTGACCCTTAAGGTCAGGCCATCATAACTAAGGGTTTTACTGTAGAACTCCTAGAGGTTAATGTAAGCAAAACTTTCTGGTTATAAATCGCACGGTCTCGTTACCTCAAAAAACGTTCGTATTTGAAATTCAATCTGGCTGGCATCTGGTGCAATAATCATAAAGAAAACGATGTGTCCGACAATTCATACCCTTGAGACAGGAACCAGACAGGTTTATATAACGCCCGTTTATATCATATCCCGTCACTCCCACCTCCTGTAATATACAAGCTTCACCCATACTGCTCGGTAAACGGACATATAACTTATGTTAAAGAAACGATTTAAAGCTATCTTTAAAGCTATTTGGATAAGAAGGACCAACTTGGTAGCTTTAACTTTTGCTGCTAGACTGTCATGCAATATAAAAACCTACATGTTAGGGTAGAACCATGCCAGTGCTTCCCTCCTATAACACACTCACCTACCCTATTCTTCCCTGTATAACAGTTGGCTTTCCCCCAAGCCATAACAAACCATTACCTGTCATCACATATACTCTCTCATTCACAGTTTTGTATCCATGTGCTAGAGACGAGGGGCAGGGGGGGAACACATTAGCCACTACTCTCTCCGCCACACCATCGCTACCGTCTCACCGTCCCTTCATACGTCACTGTCAACTCCAACAAACAATATCTGTGCCCACCACTCATTACAGCCACTTAAATTCGACCGTCCATAATACTACGCCACATCCAAGTGATTTATTAATACCACCGAATTAAAAACTATAATAAGTACCATCATAAAAACAATTACCATTGCATGAACACATCCAAAACAAAGGGATGTAGTCAAGCGCCAGGGTACGGGTTGTGACATATCGAGTACTAAATCATACGGTTTTTTATCAAAAGGAAGTACATACAATCAAGTCATTCGAAGTAAGAAAAAAAAAGGGTCGCGGAATAAAAAAAAACATTGTCTCTCACAAACGCCAACATTACTTTAATGATACTGACATGTTCTGTCGTACTTCATACATACGAAAATCATTATGCGCAGTCGTGTGTTTCCTTCGTATCTCATACTTCCGCATCGAATTACGATTCAGAGGTACAAAACGACTGCATTGACTCCGTAAGGTGAGTTGGTGAAGCAGTCTCTCCTGCTGAGGCATTGTTAACACTGACACTACGACATCAAGTGGTAAACTTAAGACTTGAAGCTTGTAATCTCATGGAATGAATATCTGATACAATCCATGTCTTCTTTTTATGACTGTCATGCCTGTCGGCAGATCCAGTTTCATGAGACTTCACTCGATGCATGACACCAGCAAGAGCTGAATGGCGAGGTGGGAACCCAGGAGCCTTCTTCACCGCAGGACCTGATAGCTTAGTTTCCATCCATCAAGGACCCGGGGAATCCTACTATTAATACGTCAGAGTTCATCTAACAGCAGTACCATCCACCGCTGCTGCTCCTCAAAGGTTTCACAGTATCCCTAGTAATGAGTGCTGGGTTGCCTGGTGCTACACTATGCCCAAGGATGACCGTAGACTACGAAGAGCAAGGGAGTAAGCCTTGCTTAAACTGTTCCTCCAACCCGCACACAACTGTCCTCAATACAGGAGGTGATGCATAGTGAAGTGGGAAAAATAGATCATTGTTCAAGTCTCACAACAAATATCCAAACTGCCTTCCATCACTGAGTACAAGAACCCGTACGTCCAGAATGCTGTCAGCCGGGACCCGATTCCCCCCCAACACACACACACACACACACACACACACACTACCAACACCGTAACTCCCCCTTCACTATAAATGTTGCCTCTTCCAATAACCTCGTCTCGCGGTAAGCAGCCCGCGTTCGCTGAACGGCTCCACTCCCGCTGACATTTGACACGCTCAGCCTAACACCTCTCCAATTTCCAACGTATCTATGATATTGAAAATTCTCAGCGCTCTCCAAGATGTCAAGTAAAAGAGCATACGTTCTTGAAGGAATTCTCTTAATTCTTCCATATATTTACAAAAAAGAAAAAAAATCATCTATAAATGTTGGACAAAGCAAGGATTTGGCTTCGTTCATTCTCGCCTTGTCATCAAAAAATATGACATACGAAAATGATCCCTCACGTCTCGAGAAAGTCAGACGACGGTCAAGAGGGTTAACATGTTCACTCCTACCAGACAATGTGGTCAGAGAATCAGGGGTCGGGGCACAAGCTGCCACCCACGACACTTAAACACACAACTTTCCTCCATCGTAAGTAAGGGGAACACCTGCACGCTTCCCCAGTATCAAAACAGCGTCAGTACTCAAGTTTAAAATCTTCTGCTGGTGCTTCGTCAGAAGGTAAGGAGAAAATAATCCTTACAGCACATTTCCGCTTGAGTGTAAATAGTTGCTGAAGAACTTTATGACGGTATCCCCAGGAGAGAGTGTCGTAAAGTAAGTGTAATCCTGGGAATTATATACACACTCGTAAGAACTGGATTACAAAACTTTTCGTGGTTTCCAAGGTTAACATTACCGTTAATTCGTCTCCAATTCACTGTTTATTGATAGAAAAACGAAAATCTATCATCAGCTGTAAGAGAATTTACAATACTGTACAGAGGTTCTTTTTTACATGGTCTTCTACAACACCAGACTATTTCCGTAGTCAGTAAACAGTTTACACGTCTTAACTCACAAAAGTGTGAACCAATTCTGAATGCAACTTACACCACACAACAGCCTGGAACCGCACAAAAGTCCAGGACTCCGCTGAGCGAGTCCAGTCACCATTTTACAAAACTGCATGGCCTATGATGTGTTCATCTATTCGTATAGCGTCTCTACTGTGACTCCTTTTACGTCCCAGACGGACAAACGCATCATAGAGAATTCATGAACAGAGGAAAATACACAGTCACGTCCATCCTAGTTTTCCAGTTATGTGATGCAGTACACAGTCGACAACAGACCGGTCATTTCCATGTAACTGGCGATGGATAACAGTTACCCGACTGTAATTTATATATATCGGGTCATACTGGTCCACGCGGCCACTTTTCGTTTTTAAACTTTAAAAATTCCGTTCGAGTTGTTATAAAACCTGAGTTGTTGGCTCTCGTTACAACCGGCCGATACATTTCACCAATATATATATAAAGACTGGGGGAAAAATCATGGGAAAATGTGAACACCGTATATTTCTTTGCTAAAACATTTTATTTGTGGTTTCCTTACTTACACACAACCAAACGCATGCGCACCCATCCGAGCAAACACACACACACAGACAAACACATACGTTACGAACTCCGGCTGCAAGGGGCTACACACCGCGAGTGAAAAGACGCCACTGGCGAGCCTGTATCGTTGGGAATACAGTTTCCTTAAAGATCTGACTCCAGAGAAGCCCACGTTTTCCTGCTACTGGAAGCAGAGCAAACTCTGCCGGCAGGAGCCTCAGGAAAGAGATCCTTAGTAACATCAGGACTCCTTACAAATTGGTGTGTGTGTGTGTGTGTGTGTGTGTGTACAGCTGTTTTTGTTTGTTAATATGTGTGAGTGATGCATGTATACACGCGCGCACGCACGTGTATTCGAACGCACGCGAGCGCTTTCCTGCGTGCAGTGGTTGTGTTACTGTTTATGCAGATACATGCATTATTAGTAGGCAGGTCTGTGCCGGCGCGCAAGCCCTAGAAATCTCTCCCTGGTATATTAATACAGGCGTAAATCTTCCCGTGTTTTACAATACCCGAGGCAAAGTTTCGTGTCCATTTAACTCGTACTTACACCCGATTTATGGAATGTGGGAAACCTTTTGAAGTTCGGGAAATACCATAATCTCACGTTGTAAGTCTGGGCGTTGTGCGCCACCTACTACTTTCCTCAACTTTTTTGTCATCTCGGCGCAATAAGTAACTGGCGACGAGAGGGAACGCCATGTCTGCCAACTATCAGAAATCACGAAAACCCACAAACCCCTGGTACGCAGCGGTATTAATGCCCTCAAACTATTTGCTGTGCGAGAACGAAGAACAGCCAGAACAGTACGAAACGTACAAAAAAAAAATATTTAACATCCTTTTGTACAAATTGTCCAAAAAAAACGTACAAAAAAAAAGCCCGTAGATTAAAAAAACTGAGTTATCAAATCCCTCGGTCTGAGGAAGTAGCACTATCACGTAGCGGATCTCGGACAACACTGCAAGGAGTGGCGGGATCCCCAGCCACTAATGACCTAACATGACCCTAAGTGACACTGCTAAACAAGACCTCATATTTACGACGCGACGTACATAAATCCCGCCACACCCTCCAATCAGATCAAACAGACGAGTAAAGAACCTAATTACTGGCAATTTGCCGGTGGTAATGTTCAGGGCGAGGAGGTGGGTCCGCCAGTATTAGTGCCTGCTGCTGCCCCGGGCACCGTGGAACCTATCCTGAGAACATTTACTCACCCGCCAACCTCATTAACAAAACTAATAACGGTAACGTTGATTGCATTTCCGGTAATCAAGAAATAAAGCTGAATATATGAGGTAGTTTTAATTATTGGGGCAGCAGGGCTCCTCCGGTGGACGGCCACATACACACTGGACACCAACTGGTCTACCCCGGCGCCATGCTCGAACCATACCGCCTCCTCTCTCTCCCCCTTCCCCTGTCCACTGTGGCGGCAGGCATGTCCGACCACCACTGAGGATAATGCCTCTAATGCCTGTGGCTCGTGAGTTGGGACATTCATCACCACTGTCGTCTATCATTATCCCCTCTTTACTTTTAACTTCCCCTGTCATTAAGACATTCACCTAATACACTTACCAGAGAGACAGGAATATCGCTGCCGTAGCGTGAGGGAAATGTTGCTTTGTGTACCTAAAACAACTGCCATCGTATATCACTTCGCGTTCGGCTCCCCCAATACCGCGATCCACCCTTCCCTGTTCACCCAGCACTGGGTCCTCCTACCAATGGCGACCCCAGTCCTCCGACTCGAGCATTCGACCCAACTCTCCCAGACGTGCCAGTAACCCCCACCAGTCACCACTATCAACGATAAAAATCAACTCACTTCACAAACCTGGGATGAGAGACTCACGCGGGTCCCCTGAGGCCTGCAGGGGTGGCCTGGGTTTTTCACTAGACCCTGACGTTCCTTAGCGCCTGAGACTGAGAGAAGTGAGGCAAGGTCCTCACCCACCGTCCCCACACTCGCCAGATGGCGTGCTACAAGCTTATCCCGTCCCCCGAAGGAATACCGAGGCAGGTAAGCAAGTGGAGACTGGACAATACTGGACTTTCAAGACAATGGAGACAGTAGACGTGAGTTGGACACTCTGAACAGACAGGCGGAGGCAGTGGTACACGATGGCCTCACTGTGAGTCACATCGCGCCCTGGACGCCATTAACAAGGCAACGTCTGAAGACTTTCCATCACAAAGCCTACATCGCAGAGCAACATCAAATATGTCGGTACCTGGAGCAGTGGGACGGGGCGGCCCGCACCGGGGCTACACCTCACGGGGGAAAATCCACATAATGACAGGCAACAAGAGGTTAACCCCCACCTGCCACGCCAACACCCACCACCTCTGACCTCCGACACCCACCTCGTACCTCCTCCCACTTCCACCACACCACACCACCGCAATCTGGCGCATCACCGCACCGGCGAGTACGTGGTGAACAGGGTATAACACCACAGTGTCGATTCTGCCTACTGCTACACCACCATCCTGATGCATAACCACATCGCATCACAATAACCTGTGAGTGCACCATAACCACAGTGACTCAGTGCCATACTACCGTCATAAAACCATACCACCACACTGTCCTACCACCACTACCACACTGGCACGTATGTGCCACCCTCCTCCCTCCGTGGTGTGACCCACTACGAGGGCCAGCACACTCGCTAGTTAGCATAATACGTTCAAACGGATCGTTACTGCAGCGGGAATCGATATGATTTTACGACTTACACCAGACCCAATCGATGAAGGAACGCAGTAAAGGGATCTAATTGTGTATGCTGAGACCAGCAAGGCGACCATACCGAACCCTAGACATACAGACCAGACTGTTATGGTAAGACCACTGTGTATCTGCTTAATTCATAGCCCAACACATACGTATATTCTTAACTGGCCACTAATCAAAACCCAGCAGAGAATTTCTAAGAATAAACTATAAATAATCTATTGAAATACTAAAGGTTAAAAAATAAGTGTGTGTGTGTGTGTGTGTGTGTGTGTGTGTGTGTGTGTAAAAGGAGTCATATTGGCCAGGAGTGAGTTAGGACCCATGCTACAGAGTCACTGGCAAGCAAAAGGTGTTATTGACTCACACGATGACATCACTAATACGTGACATGGCGGCGAGACAAGACTTATGGGTCCGAGACTTAAGTCTTCCGTCATAGCGAAAGAAGTCATCAACTCAAGCTGTCACAAGCCTGAAATCTTTTGACATATTATGAGTACTCGTATCTGAGAAGGCTTATGGCATGTATGTATGTACTCAAAAACTTATGTCCACCTACAAGAGAAGAGGATAAGGAAGAACAGGGAGGAGTGAAAGAAGAAGAATGGGGAGGAGTGAAAGAAGAGAATAAAGATAGCGAGTGAATGAGAAAGAAGAGATGGACGACGGGAAGTCAGGGAATAAGAGGAGGAGGAGGAGAAGACAGGAAATATGGAGAAGGTGGAAAATGAATAAATCAACAAACACTGCAACATGAAAACGAACATGAAACTGTGAACCCGAAAGAACAAATGATTACGCTCACCTCGCAATATATATCATCTCCAATAACAACGGTTCGTTGCTCGCAGTATATGAACGGCGAAACGAATTTCCAGCGAGTCTAGCGTGCAGCTTTTGGAAGGAGGCTTGACATTATCATCCCCCATAACGCGCGGAGATGCAATCACACGTAAAAGCAATTTCACACACTAAAATTAAGTAAGAGATCAGGAATAACATTTCGAACGTAAGTGATGAGTTAGACTGATCAGAATCACACCGCAAGTATCAACAGTAAAAGTAACCAGAAAAAGAATAGGGACCACCATTAAAACAGCTTTGGAAAGAAATGATTACGTGCGGAAAAATATACTTCATGAATAAAAAATAACAATCCGGCGAGGTAGCACACCGGAGCAACATTATGCAACGTTCAACAAGCTACTGGGGAAAACAAATTGCCTACGAAGGAAAAACACCGTCAGATTTCAGGCGAAGTGTTCTACAGGTGGCAATGCTTCATGTCCCAGCTGAAGAATTAAGGTACAAGACGGTGATTTTCACCCGGAGGGAAGAATTAAGCGCGTGAGTTACTGCGATGGAGGGTTGAAGGAAGCAACAGCGAATGTTCCAGGGCTGCTATGAACGTTCCAGGGCTTCTGTGGGCTTCCCAGGATCGTTGTGAACGTTCCAGGGCTGCAGTGAACGTTCCATGACTGCTGTAAACGTTTGAGCCGCTGTGAACTTTCTAGGAACGCAACGAACGTTCTAGAGTCGCTGTAAACACCACAAGACTATTACGAACGTTCCAAAATCGTGAACGTTCCAGGGCCGATATAAACGTTCCAAGGCAGCTGTGAAGGATACAACTTTATGAGGAGATATTTCAAGCCAAACAATTGGCCGATCCGTTAACGTGCCATACTAACTCTTCCCCGCACGAAATTCATTTTTCCAATAACCTGAGTCCCTTAAGAGCCTCATTTTACTCCAGGTGTATCAGTCCGCAAGATAATGTGCGAAGGAAACAGTTAAGACGTTCTGATCACATTATCTAATGCAAATGAGCCTTCTGGAGGGAAGAATAGCGTCACCAACCTTCCTGCAGGACAGTCGACCTATATAATGTGGGGAGTAATGTGCCCGCGGGAGGCCATAAAGACCTAGACAAGCACGCAATATGGGAGGGAGACTTGTGTCTCGCCGAGCGACAAGGGAACAGCAACAGTGGTGGCGACCGGCGAGGGAGAGTGGGTCATGGAAAGGGAGAGAGTGAGGGACGAAGTGAGGAAAGGGAGGGATGCAGAGAGGAGAGAGGTGAAGAAAGTGAGAGATAGAGAAATACAAGGAATGCGTGTACACGTGTAAGACAGAGGAACACATACATGCACATACATGTCTTATTCACCGTTAAATACTTACACCATATCACTTACGTAATATAATACACAGATACGGAAGTCATCAGACGAAATGCCGTCTACCAATACACTGCGTTACAAAAAAAGAAGATAACGTGACCACTGACATCAAAGTAAAGGAGAGATGCTGGTGTCAAATGACCTGTGTACTGAGGAAAAGCAGCAGCCAGTCAGATTATGGATAAGGCGGAGGAGCATATCATGATACTCGTGTGTAGCATACATCCCATGAACCACTAAGGTGATGACTGAAGCGATAACGGACATCCTCGCAGCAAAACGTATTGACACCAGACACACTCGTACATAACGAGAGACAACATGGCGTAAACTGATCCCTCGGCGTATATAACTCCCTCGTACGGAACACAAAACTTGTTAAACACATCATTCTTTGAGTGGAACACAAAACCTAAAAAACATATGCAGCACACCGGCGACCATCACTAAGTATATATCTCCTTGGTTCTCCCCAAGCCTCACCTCCCCATCCTCTCCTTCCTTTCCCCACTCCCCATGACCTCATTCCCTCCCACCGTCCCTCCCCCTGCCTCTCCATACCAAGGGAGGAAACCGAACATAAATCACGTGTATATATGGCTGCCACAGAGCTGAGTCCTGCCCTCGACCTGGCGGCTAGAGGTGCCTCAGCCGGAGCGCTCACTGGCGGCCGGGTCCTCTGTGCCTCGGTCAGGGGTTAGTGAACCTCTACATACAAGAAACAGAGACACACACGCTCACACACACACCACTACTGCTCCAGCATAGACTCTGGCTCATCACCTGCTCATTGCACTATCAGCCGAGTTCCCAATACTCTTAATACATGTTCGTAATGGCGTTCAATTGTAGAAGACCATTAGAATAATATTACCAGAGCAATAAGGCGCCCTGAGTTTCTACGAGAGAGTAGTGATATCTGATGCCTCCTCAGAGTGGGGCAATAAACAGACGTGTGTACCCTGCGACTGTTGCAGGATACCCGGGCCAGACACACGTACCAATGGTCAACATCAACACTGAGAACCCGTAACGCTTGGCTTCACGTTCAAGTAGGATATATGGGTCAGATCTTGCAGTCATTTATACGTCTTTGATGCTGCCAGTACATACGAAATTGCAGCACATCGGCGAAAATTTACGCCCGCAATGATTTCCAGGTTTGCAATGATTTCCTCACACTAATACAAAGGCAGGCGCGGGAAAGTACGCATTTTGTGGCACCAAATTCTTGCATATAATCAAGGTAATGCACCTGTGTGGGGCGTCTGTTGCCAGGGGACAATGGCAGGGGGCCATCACGACCTCAACCAATGCCACAATTCTATCACAGTTCCCGGGGCGTCGCTTCCTCCTTGAGTGTTTACAAGGCCGCGATCAGAGCGGAATCTTCTCTGAACTATCAAGGACCCGGTTGGCCCTGGCTTAAATGATATTCTCACGAAAATACCAAAGAACTATTGTCCTGCATGGGACCCAGGAGTAGCGGAGGTCTCCACCCACAGCTCGTCTGGTGATGACTAGCACGCGTACGTCCCCTTCCCTTCGTCCCCTCCTCTTCTGTCCCCAGCACGTCACCCCAGTCGTCGCCCCTGGCTCCCCTGACACCATTTACACGTCGTTCCTCGCCCCCCCCTGCGATAAAAGTGCTAACACCCAAAGGGTGACAGATAATGGAGTCCAGGATTTGCCAACGATTTATAAGCCCAGCTGAGCCATCCTTTAGCATAATCTGTGGCGCCGCCTCAGTTTTCAGAAAGAAAAATATATATATACAAAAGGCGCAGTTTAAATCTGCCAGCGATTACGATGACCTCAAATGTCAGAAGAGAATTATGTGTATCTCAATAGCAAGAGACTGACTCAAGATTCACCTGCCCGCACCTCACAACAGCTTCATTAAACCTAATCCACGAGGGAGATCTTAATATGCAACAAATTACTGTGTCGTTATGAAATACAGGAGAGAGAGAGAGAGAGAGAGAGAGAGAGAGAGAGAGAGAGGACGTCCTGGGAGAAGAAAACCTGCCAGGTCCGTTCAAGCGCGACAATATCCATCCACCGCTCGCTTATGACGCCGTCCCCCCGGCCTGAAGTACCCCAGGCACAAGCAACTTATCAAGTCCGTGCCATAATTCGCAGCAAACAAGCGCAGGAATTAAGGCAAGATCATAAATCAGGTGGAGGCAAAGGGCCCTGAGGGACGTAGGTCTGGGAAGGGTGGGGAGGGGGTGGAGTGGAAGGGGTGAAAAAAGGGGGAGAGGGAAAAATTGTGTGGTGCGCGGCTGGAGCGAACAAGTCGGTGAAATATCAAAGTGCCTGCACGCGTCCGCCGCCTATTACGTCTTCATCATGCTCGCCTCTGTCCTCCCGCACCTTTCCATCAAGACCCCTCCAGCAAATCACCTCTGACCCCATCAATAAAATTCTAGTCATATGATAATACTGAACTGTAATATGTTTCAGCTGATGGTGAACTTCATGACACTTGTTACCGAAAATACGCGAGAGAATGCTTCCATCATACACCAATA